>CABFOQ010014547.1:1311-14037 GCA_900660455.1 Gephyroberyx darwinii | reverse complement strand
AGGCCGTGTGAGGGCCCCGCTACGCCGGAGACCCCGGGGACAGGACAATGAAACACGGGTCCGGTGGAGATAGATACCAAGCACTCTGCGGCGAAGTAATCCGTGTACGCAAACGTTGCCATCCTGCGTTACGCTGCGGACTAGGTAGCTCGAGGGCTCGGTAATCACGCGATGGACGCGCAAACTTAAAAATGTTTTGAAAAGGACCAGAAACGTTTACATACTATCCCCGTGCCTTATGTATAGCCTTGTGTCGCGGCCGGATCATTGTGTCGTGGAAACCGGTGAAATTCACGCCCCCGGTGGACACGCAGTGACGACAGCAGCCAGGCACCCACCCAACGTTATTGCAAGTCAGCACAGTGCTTCCTTTCCTAGCACCTTTTCCTCGTCCACTTGTACAGTGCAGGTTGGGCAGGACCACAGGAAATACAGGCCTCTGGATTGAAGCGTTATTAGTGACTTACATTTGCCCTGCTGAATAATGTTTTTCCTTTACTGACGAAGTGATGACAATGCGTTTCTTAATGGTCTCCCAAAATGAGAAATGTCCTCTGAGACCTTGCAGTTCATTTTGGTCCACTGTAGTTTGAGTTAAACCACTGCAACCATGTTTTCTGCCTCTTCAAAAAACAGTACAAGCATATTTTATGAGAATTAATCAAAATGAACAAATTAAAATGCTTAGTTATTATTATTTGTTATAATTGTTTCATGAAGATAAATAAGCCTATTTTAACTATAGATAAGTGGATTTTGAGAAATGTGTAATATTTCTTTCCTATCTCAATAACACATTGTTTGTAAATGTCCTTTGTAAGGCACACCCGGCCTTGCTTGTTGTTTTTTTTACCTAGAGATTTTTCACTGACAGAAGCAAAATTCTTAGTTGTATACACCATTTATTTTATCCTATTGTATATAGTTGTATATTTTTTTCTGTTCAATGACCTGATGTCCACTACAGAGGACATACTATAAAAAAAAAAGTAAATTTAGATTAATTTTCTTTGTAACTTGATTTAAAATAAAAATTGCAAACCCTTTTTACTGCTGGGTCTCAGGAAATGTTCAGTACATTTCTCAAATTCAGAAAAAGCTTTAACTACTCTTATTTCCAGTCAACTGTATTCAGTCATAGGCTGACATAAAGGGGTTTTTCTCCAGGCTGTGGAGGGGAGGAGGTGGTGGTTTGATACAGTAGGTCAGGCTGCACTAACTTTGCCTTGTGCAGGGCGGACATGTTGTTGCATCTCCCTTAATCCATAAGAGCATTTGAGTGGGACACCAGACTGTTTATGCAGTCCATTGATGAAAAGATGTGAGAAGTGCGTGTGTTCAGGGGGAGGGTGAGTAGCAGCTTAAGATCCATCTGTCTGTGGGCAAACTAAAGGCCTTGTTCTGCTATAATTAAAACAGATCATTTGAATCTTTTTCGGCACAGATAATAACCAGGCCCATCTGCTGCCTCGCATTCTTAAAAACAAAACAAAAAACAAACAAAAACCTCACCCACCAATCAAGGACTCACATCAGCCAGCTAATGGCCTGACCCTTTCTCATAGCGACCCAAGAGCCAGCAGGTTCTGTCAAGTGCAGCCCTCGTCAGGCCAGGCATTTCACCATAGTGGGGTTTTATTCACTGGCTGCTAGAACTGCTATGAATGGGACACACTTAACCTTGATTCCTTAATAGGCCGTTCTCTTGCCGAGAGCCCAAATAACGGTAACTAGAAGGAGAAAAGACCCTAAAAAGATACAAGACCATGTTTATTATCAATTCATGATTAGATTTTATTTACTTCCAAACCTCTTTAATTCTTGGAAAAAGACAATCTCTTTAAAACTAAAAGTAAGTGAATAATAAACAATGGATAACAAGATATGACAAAAAAAAAAATATCCACAGCTGGGTTACCCCAATACTGACCAAAATAAAACCCATAGAGAGCCATACAGTTGAACGATAAGACATTTAACTTAAGTTTTCCTTGCGTCTACTTGAAGCTTCTCTGTCCCAGTTCTTCATCCTCCAACACACTCTCAACATGCCCTAACAGACCAGTTTGTTGTATTGCTTATACTCTCTCACAAGCGGGCATCAAAATAGGAGTAAACACAATCAAGGCTCCGCACAGTCGCTTATAAACAGCTCTGACATAACAGCCCACAACCTGTTTATGGCAATCCAACTCTGAAAACAGACATGATAAAATAAAATACAATAATTTGCCTGATTGGTCTGAAATGTGTTTTGTGAGCAATCTGACAAATGTATAATTTCATATCCAAATACGTAGTGGAAAGACGTCAGACCAACCAGATAGATATATAAATAAGTCAATCAAAAGACTTGTTTCAACATTTTTTTTGTCTTTGGTTCTGAAGAAGATACCAATATAAACAGCAGGTACACTGGGTAAAACACTAAAAAAAAAATCTTATACTTTGGTTCATATATACAAGTAAGCCTAGAAACCCCAGCCCCTCTTCAAAAACAAACAACCAAATAGAAACACTCAACCTCAACTTTACTCCAAAAGAATCACTTACATCTGGTGATAACTAAGAACACCAGAGCCAGAAAGATTGAAGTTTGCCAATCGTGGTTAGTCTGGATTGGGAGAGTGTGTCTAAAACATGCAGTAAAAAGGAAGAAATCAGAGGGTTAAAAATGTGAGAGGGAGTTAAGATCGATGTTATAGGGCAGCCAACTGGCATAACTTTGTATTAGTTCACTTTGGATATTGTATCAGAAAACATAGCCTGCATCTACAGCAGAACAGGACAAATTAGGTTGACTTTTTAGTGTTCATAATAAAGTGATATTTCCCCAAATGATTAGAGCAAAAAGAGCAATAAGTCACGACTGCAGCAAAACACCGTCGAGCTAGAGTTTTCAACTGTCACGAGTCAGACCAGCAGCTATAAAGGTACTGTACATCATTCTGGTACTCAACGCTGTGCAGAAAAATCACTGTTCAAACAGAGTTTAAAATGTTACAAAGAAGCCGTCTATGTCAAGATATGTCCAAAATAAGTTAAAATACTTCACTATCACGGAGGACTACTTACTCCGATCGCCTTTTAGAGTTAAAAGAAAACAAAGCCTGATAATCATCCAAGCCTTAGATTTCTTAGTCAATGCAGAGAACTAAGCACAGACGGACAAACACTACAAGCCGATACAGTACTGTAAATAATGTAAACCAGAGAGTGAGAGAGGGAACAAACTTGAACAGAGACAGTCTTCACTCACACACACAGCCCAGTCTTACATGCCAGTATAGTGGCTGAATTACAATGTCATCATATTGATAACAAACATTATTCATCCATCCAATTTCAAACACCAAAACATTCAAATTGCCCTTAAATGTGGACTGAGGCTACGTCCACACTAAGCCTTTTAAATCTGAAAACGTCATTTTCGGGTGTAGCATTTTTCAAAAAAGCTTGCCGTCCACACTAAACCACCCAAAACGCATTCTTTCTTCCATGCGTTTTTGGAAAGCTCCGTTTTCAGGGGTCGAAAACGCCGGCGTAGTGTGGACGGGAGGCCAAAACAGAGATAAATATGAGTTTTCAAATTTAAACAGCTTAGTGTGGACGTAGCCTGAGTAAGAGGGCCTTCAGACAGACAGATTTATAGACAGAAAGACATAAAAAAACAGGCTAGAGGTAGAAAACCAACGCCTGGATAATGTTAGTGTTCTTGCACTGTTCCCAACGCGAGGGAAAACGGCAGCTTCCCCAACAGCCATGATCTACAGGTATGAGACATAAACAAGAAGAACAAAAGGACGGCTACAGGCTTTCATATACGCCACTCAGAAACAGGAGATGGAGGTCTATTCCTGTTGAGTCTCTTGAACGTCTGTCCTTCAACAGAGCCATTTCCACTCTAACACTGGGATACAGCTGTGGTGTAGGGAGGACCCAAGGTAACATGGAAACTCAACTGCAAGGAGGAAGGAACGGGTGGTGGGCCGAGAGAGGGTTGTGATGGGTCTTCGGCAATTCCCATCTTAGACACAGAGAAGGGTAGCTTGAAGTGGACCAGGAGAGATGACGATGACGATGATGATGATGATGCTGGTAGTGGTGAGGTGTGATGGTCAGGCGTGTTGTGCTGCCAGCTCCTGTCCTATGAAGCGGCGCAGGCGCTCCAGATACTGGCTGTACAGTTCGATGTCGTTGTGTCCCGCTCCTTCCACCCACAGAGGCTCCACGGCCTTGGGGCAGCGCTCGAACAGGGCCAGGCCATGGGAGAAGTCGATCACCTCGTCCTCCGTCCCGTGGATGATCAGCACCGGCGATGTGATTTTGGACACCTTTTCAATGCTGTGAGGGAAAGAGACGGCACAGAGGAAGAAGAGGTCACAGGTCTGCGATATCCATCTATCATTTACTTATGCAGAGCAGTCCCACTGATAGTCTTTTACGAGCGAGTGTAGAGCGAAGAGAGAAGTTTAACAGCGGTATGATCCTAAAACAAGCAGCAACCTTATCAAAGCGGTTACACTTCCATTTGCATCTTTAGCTCTGACAGCAGAGGGAGCAAAGTTCACTTTACTATTCCTGCCCATCTCTTCACAAGCTTTGGGACCAGCAAGCAAAAGTGAGGCGTGGGACCTCAGGCTGTCCTCCATATTTCTGGGTAATATAAGTATTATCAGCTTTATTATAAATGAGATATCCACCGTTTGAAAAAACTGAAACCTACAAGTATGAAAATGAAGCAAACCACGGGTTGCTCTTACAATTATATTTACAGATGAACTTCAGGTACTCTTCCCAAAATGTACATATAGCATTTTAGAATGAAACCCTTGTTATCAAATCAATAGGAGGCCTGATTTTATGGTACAGTGCTATATTCACTGTACCATTCATTTAGAATAGAATAACATAAAATTACTGATGCAGTAAAACCTAGAATCAGGATTACAGGAGAAGCACAGAGAGTGAAAGTGCAATAAATGGCTTCATTATTATGTTGCGCCGGCCACTTGGGCAACCCTGAGGAAGATGGGATGGATGGATTCTGTGTGCATGAGGAGAGAGAGAGAGAAAGAGAGAGAGAGAGAGAGAGGGGGAAGCCAGCTGGACGGTAGGCTAGCACGCCCACTCTGAGACAGCAGAACACCGGAGGCGTTCTCACAGCTCACTACACACAGTGAGGCATTCCCTGGTCCCTACCACCTCCTCTCCTCACCCACTGGTACCGTCTGGGTCTGGACACGCTTAAGGCTGGCTTGGGCTGCAATACACTCGGTCAGAGCGTGCTGCTAAGACTAAAATCACAAGAATGGATGATCCCTCGCTAATGAAAGTCACGTTTTAACTTTACTGTCCCACTGAGGGGGATTTGTTTTTGCAACCAGGGTTAAAAATTACAATCAATTCACAAATATATATGATACAGAGGAGGAGGTTATAATTGTACATGAAAAATATATTATCTATATAATATTGGTCTGCAAACAGTGTAAATACAGAGTTTACAACCAGCCATCGATATTCTGTGACACGACTAATTCATGTAGGAGTTTGTTCATGTAGGAGCTTGTTGATAGCGAGTGGAAATAAACGAAGAAATCTGATGCAATATTTAATCCTTTTGATAGAGTCAAACACACAAACCTGCCCTCCAACTGTGGATGTGCATCTACTAGAAGGAAGACTTACATAAGAAGGTCTGTGATAATTGGTGTGATATAATGACGGTAATTATTTCTGACATTATCATGAGTGAATGAGAGTAAAGCCTGTATAGGCTTTAGGTGACACAAATATGATTTAGATGTGCAGCTGAATATCATCTTTCACAAGAGGTGAAATGAGAATGACATAGTGGGAACACTCTAGCTTGAACACACAGATGCCTGGGGCTCAAGTAGAGCGGGCCTCGGATGTCCCGGTTCCCTTTGAAAATAAAAGAAAAATGAACCCGTAGACTGACCAAAGAAAGACACAGAAACTACCATAGCACAGGAATGTCACGCCAAAGAACAGGAGTTGTCTTGAACAAGAAGCACTCTCACAACTGCAAGTTGCAATTACCCTTTTCTGCTGGAAAGTCTGTAATTATGTGGAAATGCCATCAGGCATGTATACATGACAGACCCATTTAGGGATTTTATGAGGGAGGCTGACAGGGAGAGAGAGACAGAGAGAGAGAGACAGGGAGAGAGAGACAGGGAGAGAGGGAGAGAGAGAGAGGGAGAGAGAGACAGGGAGACAGGGAGAGAGAGAGGGAGAGAGAGACAGGAGAGACAGACAGAGCTTCATTTATAAGTTTCCTTTGCACAAATTTGGTGCTTACAACCAAATCCAAAGTTGTGAAAAGTTATCTTGTTGCCAGTCCAGTTTTGATATATCCAAACTAAATTCTACCATTATCCAAGACGTGAATACCAGGGATAGAAGTTTGTTTTTAACATTGAAGTCCAGGAGAATGTAAAGCATAGTTTTTATACATGAGGCTGAGAAAGAGAGAGAGAGACACAAAGAGAAAAGGAACTGATATCCACCAGTCAGACTCACTTGGGGAAGGCATCGAAGCAGTAGGTCTTCTTTGTGTCGGGGAAGGCCACTCTCATGCCTGAGGTGAGAGGGGAGTGGAGGACCACGGCGGCACACTCATAACGTGACGCCAGGTCTACAGTGGGTACTGTGCCAATACTCTGTCCATACAGGATAATGTTCTCTGGGCTAATGCCATACCTGGTTATAAACAAACAATAGCATCAGCAAAGACACAGCATTAAGCTTAGCATGTAGGCTAAACCAAGCAGCGCTCTGTAGCCGGCAGAGTACAGTAGTGACAGTGACAGTGATTTATTCTTGTTGATAAGTCAATTTAGTCTGGTTGAGAAAAAATGGTCTCGTTTAACCTTTTGAGAAATATGGTTAGTTATGATTTCTTTGCCAGTCGCCAAATGCATCTTCCGGGGAAGGATACTGAGAACATCCATCAAAAAATAAATAAAAAAGATTTACAGCAGATATGCAATTATAGAGGGAAGAATGACAGCTACACAGAAACTAAAATTCACCCTCACCCTCACTAAAATTCACGCTCAGTGGATGATCTGCAGTGTCATGTCTTCCCAAGGGCAACAGCTGCAATGAGGCAGCTCCGCTCTGCACTAATGAGACACTTCATCACAGTACCACGTCCTTGAGAGACATTTACCCCCTGCCTACCTCCTCGCCATCCATGAATCTCTCTGCCACCGCATCTATCACCGCCCTACTGTAACTCTCTTCTTCCCACCTCTATCCAAATCCCTCCATTTAGCACCTTTCTTCACCCCGTCCTAATCTCTCGGTGTACTTAGCCCTCCTCTCCACCACCCCTACCTTTCTCACTCTCTCTGCAGTCCTCTCTCCTCTTCATTTTTTTTGCCCCTTCTTGCTTCCTCTCAGTGCACATGTACCTCACATCAGAGACAGTCCTAACATGATGATGTCTGAATCCTTCTACATATCGCTTTGCTTTCTCCTGCACATGCATGTTCTGTCTAGCATGTCAGAGCTGCGGCCTTGTATGTACCTAAGGTTAAGGGTTTGATTTCCTCCTGGGCAAACCATACAGAAAATGTGTCCAATCACAGCAATATATAAGAAATCATCCCTTAAATGCAGGTGTTAACTTAAAATACTTTTTAATATCAGTTAGAATGAAATATAAAACCAATTTCACTTTTGAAATTTTTTTTTTTTTAAATGAAAAAAAAAAAAATCTAGACCTATCAGAATATGACCTGCATGACTGGACTCATTTCTCAATGGAAGAACAATGCACCATAAGACCTCTAAAACTGAATTTAACTGTATTCAAGAACATTTAAGGCCCTGAGTTGAGATATCATTTAACACATTTAGACTTTTTCCGGACCTCCAGCACCCTGAAATGGCATATATAATCCATGATAGCATACCGTGTGCGCAGGGCGTGCCAGGCAGCATCTATGTCTGCGTAGAGGTTCTTTTCAGAGGGCTTGCCTGTACTGACTCCGTAGCCTGAGTAGTCGTAGGAAAAGATGTTGCAGTTGATACGTGTCCCAAGGCCAATGTAGAAACTGCTCATCTGGCCCAAGTCTACGGCGTTACCATGGGAGAAAAGCACTGTAAATCTGAAAGGTGACACAGACAGAGAACAGGGGGTTAAGTACATGGGCCAACAAATACAGGGTTACACACAAGTCAAACATTTCAATCCGTCAATGGGTTCAGTTATATATTTGGTAATAAAGTATACATATGGACAATACAGCATTTTCATTTGTTGTTCATGTGTCATTTAGCTAACACTCTTATCCGGGGTGACACAAGATCACTTTAGTGAAACTGAACATCTTCCCTTGAGGCTTTGCTTGAGTACTTATACCATATGATACGTGTGAATACTGGAAACTCTCTTGGGCTTCAAGTGAAGCCGAATGATGAGGCATCGCAGATGGGATTAACAGCAACTCTGAGTGGAATGTTAAAACTTTAAGATAAAAACAAGTTAATTGAAGCCATTTGCTCCATCCATGCGCATCATAACTCTTATAACTCTCCCAGCACTGAATCTAATCATAAGCAACCTGTTGTTTAAAGATAGACATGACCAGTTTACTTATATCCAGTGCCAATACGCCTCTGGCTGGAACTCTGCAGAGTTGGAAGATTAGTTTACCAAGATGGATCCATGTCAAATGACTCTTACTTCAAGGCATTTTGTACAACCTGAGTAGCAGGGTATCCACTATAAAGCCTAGGTATTGTAGCCCTTGCCTTTTATTCATGAATGCATGTTGTACTCTCCAGAGCAATGTGATACTTTTTCTTCACAGACATTGTTTGAGTTCCTTCTTCTGTGGTTTTGTTTATGTACCCATATAGGCCAAGGTTTTGCTCTTGGGCTTTGTGCTCACATTGCGGCATAACAATGACTGGCATCTCAGGTCTTGTTTGGACGCATTCTTGTGTAATACTAGATAGACATCAACACACGATCGATAGACTGTAACACAAGCCTGTCCATTTCTTTTTAATTGATTTGGTAAATTAATCAGTAGCAGCACAGACGACAGGATGGGGACTTAACTGAAACCAATTTTTTTTTTGCCCCTCAGCAAAAAAAAAAATGCAGCTCGTCTTACACCAAGTGGCATGATCACCACTCAAAATGTGTGTACCATTAACTGCCTATAAACCCAGTGGCACAAACCTACAGCAAAAAAATGACTGACAAAATGAGAATGGAAAAGGAAAGAAATGGCCAAAATAGACGACAATGACCCGTAGAAAAGCAGGAAGAACACAATACTGAGACAGCTGACTCAACAGGGAGACAAGTACAGGAAGTGAAGACCTGGGGCGTGAGCAGAAAAAAGATGCAGAGGAGACAAGAGAGACGGGTGTGGAGGAGTTGCTGAGGAAGTGTGACACATTGACATAGCTTATAGCGCACTAAACAATCCATTGATAAGCACATGTCTACAGATCCAGCATCCACTCAAAAGGTTGGCAAACCTTTCAAACAACCCACCTGGCATTAGGGGCACAGCGAATGTACATGCAGCCGACTCTGTTCCCTCGGCTGGAACGAGTGAAGAACACCTCTGTTGTGTCCAGCTCTCTCTGGGAGTACTGAAACTCTGCTCGCTCTGTCAGGTGGAGTTTCCACCTCCCCTCCACAGCTCCAGTCCCTCCACTTCCCCCAACTGCTGCGCCACTCCGCGCCCGCAGGCCCGATGTCCCTGTTGTCCCTGTTGTCCCTGTTGTCCCTGGTGACGCCGAGCCTGCTTCTAGGTCTGGTAGGAGGGCGTATGTAGGCTCAGGGGGCAGGAAGGCAAGTTTGGCAGCGATGCGGCTCGGACAGGGAGGGCAGCAGAACAAGCAGCAGAGCTCACTGAGAGAGAGGCCATTCATCCTTCACTGTGGAGGGAGAGGACAAGAGGAGCACTGTGCTAATGACTCTAGTGTTAAGACAATGCAATACTTATCACAATGTGATGCACAAGGCATTCTGTGTCTTACTGCGCAAACAATAAGCATGAAAAGGTTTAAACTTAAAATGGACAGCAAGTTAGGAATAGGCTATAAAAATCATGATTAATCCAAGAGATACATTGCATGAAAAGTGCACTGGCTAAATAACACCTACCTGTTGGAGTGGAAGAGCTTATTCAGGGTAAAAAAAACCAAAAACTTTATTTAAAAAAGAAAGAGTATAAACACTTCTTTCACTTCAAAAAAGGTAGCCACATACAAACCCAGGATACTATTAGTTTAGTGTCCAGTCAGCAAAAAGGTGGGAAAAGTAGGCTCACGTGAAGCCTACTGGCTGACAGTGACGTGTTATTTAGAAACTGTGTGTGCAGTTTTCTGTGTTGTTATTGAAGTCCATATCAAATCCATTTTTCCAATTGTTGAGGTTGATGAGTGATTTCAGATAAGAGTTGATGTCCACACAAAATGGCTTGGACTTTCGAAGAAATGTCGATATGTTCCTTCTGCGTTTTAGCTGTGTTGACAGTGAGGATCCGTTTCCAGTGCAATCTTGACGTCGAGAAACACTGACCAAAACAAACTCTGGATACTTTTCAGTTGCAATGAAAAAAGCCCACAATTGCAGCCGACGGTTTGAATTAACAATATAACAAGAGTAACGTTAGTTTCAAAGTTACATTTTTAGCAGGGGGGGTAGTTCTGTTGAGCTTCTTGTCTGCGCCTACCAGATAACGCTTCGGTATCGTTAAGTACACTGCCGTAAGCTAGCAAGACAGAAACGGTTGCTCACTAAAAACAACGCAACATTTGCGGACACCGACGTAAAACAGCCTCGAGACAGTTTAAAAAACGTGGATTTGATTTTAGGATTCCGCACTGAACGGTGTCGATGTCTCCGCTGACTTTGTGGCTAGCGACTGTCATTTAAATTAATCCATGTACGTGCGGTGTTTTCCCCGTTCTCCCTTTTCACCGCATCCGGAAGTGACAGCTGACAGGATGTGACGTACAGAGTTTCCATTGGACAATTAAGGGAAACTTGTTATCTCAGCGACACCCGTGGGTAACAATGTTGCAAAAGATGGCAACATTGAACTTAATTGTTCAATCACAAATGCGATGACGACTGACGACATAAGTGCACGTGAATCACTACTTTGTGTTGCATGCTTTATCAGAACAGAAGTGGGGTTATTATCATAATGTATCAATTTAGATAGACTTCTTGAGTAAAACTGTAATAGATACCATACAGGAAACCGCCCCCCCCAACCAACACACACAAAGAGAGGGAAAGGGCAGAGAGGGGGCAGGGAGAGAGAAAGCAACTGTGAAGAGAATACATTTCCTCTAGTGAGGTGCAGGAAAGGACATTGCTGGCTCAGGAACCACCTTCAGTCTTTTACCTATTTCCCAGAAAATGCAAGTCCCAGCCTATAAACATTTGCCCGCTCACAGTCACAGGAAAAGGTCAGCACGTTTCATGTGTAGCCTAACTAGTGTACCATGTTTGGAAAAATTAAACCCACTGATGTATCAAACGATATGGGCGATCAACATCATAAGATGTGTCAACCACCCCTTTGACACACCTGATTTAAAACCCATATTCTTATACCCAGACCCTACACTATTCAATACTATTGTTTTGATTTGTCTGACAGCGTAGGCAGGCAGGAGGCAGGCTTGGCCCAGGTTCACCGGCTACAGATGCGGAAATCTCAGTGTAGTGCACTGGGCTCCCTGGTATGAAAAACAATTGTCAATACAGAATACATGAAATTAACATTTTTATGTAGAATACCATGACCCTCACAGGCATTGGTATTAGAGATAATAGTGTTGAAGATGAATGACCCAGGATAGGTGCGTTTAACTCAATGGGTGAAGTGGCCCTCATGGAAAATTCCCGTTACAGCCAGCATACATTCCAGCTGAACATTTGGTGACATTGTGTAGTGCCATTTGTCCCTAGGGTGTTTTGCTGAGTGTGAGAAAAATACATAAGTACAAAGCAGTAGGGCCTACAGTGTGTAGATGTACAGCAGCAGAAAAGAAGCAATGGTGCTCACACATATATATACTAAATATAAAATATACATGATGTCTAGTCTCTCTCAGACTAAATGAACATTTAACTACCTGGAAATTATTTGTGATTGACTTACTCAATGTTTACCCTACAGAAAAGGTTTGCATGAATAAATACTAAAGACAAGTGTAATTTAAAATAAACTTTGTGATTTTATTGTTTTATACTTACTCTTACACATCATACAATCCTAAATTTTTAAAGAAAAACAAAATAAAAAGATATCTGGTGGTGTTTCTGGGGGACTGGAGTCTTGCTTGATGAAGACAATGATTATGTAAAGTTGTGCTAAAGACAGGATTGAAGACATGAAAACTCCATCAAAGCAACTGAATAAAAAGAAAAATGTATTTGTAATATCTAGAATATCTAGGTACAGTTGCCTGAATTGCTGCTGCCAAGTTTTTGACAAACAAACGCTCAACACAACTGCAGTAATTCAGCTATCTCAGATCACATAAGCAGAGTGGGCTTCCATCCTCCACCTACAAAGACAGTCAGTGTCAGAGATAGGTATAGCTTGATAAGTATGACACTACACTATATTGTATGAACTGTGGTGGTTTACATTCAAACCGCTCACATTTAAAAAAAAAAAAAAAAAAAAAAGGGGGGGGGATCTG
>CABFOQ010014463.1:4249-17571 GCA_900660455.1 Gephyroberyx darwinii | reverse complement strand
TACACTGTTGGGATCACCTAGCATGGAAACATAGCCAATGACTGTTCAGAAATGTTCTGTCCGTCCCACATCATGAGCTGCCGGCCAAAGAGCAATCTTCCACTATCTCACTTTCACTATCACTAAGTGTAATACCACCTTTATGTTCATTTTCAATGCTGATCTTCCATCTGAGAAACATGTGGAGGCAGAGCTCAGTTGAATCCACATCAGTCTAGACGCTGGTCTGCGTCATTCTCACCTCATCCATCCATTTCAATCCCTTACTTCCCTTTCCCTTCCAACTCTAACCCCCCCTCCCATCCCCCCACCTTTTTATATAACATCTCTTCCTTTTCACACCTCGCCCCTATACCTCGTCACCCTTCCTCTCTCCTCCCTTCCTTCCCCGTGTTCCTCTTGCTCTTTCCCCGCCCTGAATCGACGGTACAATGGCTGGCTGTCCTCCAACGCTGTGTGTGTGTGTGTGTGTGTGTGTGTGCATTTGTTCATGTGTGCAGATAAGCAGCAATGGCTTTGTGTGTCTTAACTAGGCTAGAGTGATATACAGCTTGGGCCAAGACTATAGGCACCCTTGCATTTTATTCTGATATTTATGTACAATATCTTCTGAAATAATTACAAATTGAAACAACTTCACACATTCATCTACACACGATGCACATGATCAAACAATAAGAATTTTTTTAAAAAGTAATTTACAATTTTTCTTTTCTGGTTTCAAAATGATTGATGATTCTTGGCACCCCTTAGAATAATTCTAAACTATTTTTTTGGAGGAAATAGATTCTCATTTGCAGTGTGATTCGACTCACCTGTGACAGATAGCAGGTGTCCACATGGTGTCCACATTTTAAAATGATAAAACTCTGTTATGCTTCCCTGGTGAAGAGGAATGAGCTGTCTGAGGATGGCAGAAAAACTGGTATTCCTGTTTTCACATTCCAGTTTCAGTCTGTACCATACGCCGGACACTGAACCAAGAAGGAATTTATGGTCGGAAGCCGCGAAAAAACCCCACTGCTGAAAGAGAAACACAAGGAGGCCTGACTGATCTTAGCCAAGACCCGCCTGCACAAACCTTAATCCTGGTAAAATGTTCTGTGGACCGATGAAACCAAAGTAGAGTCTTTGGCAATGCAGATCAGCGCTTTGTTTACAGATGACAAA
Organism: Gephyroberyx darwinii; assembly: GCA_900660455.1. NCBI lineage: Eukaryota > Metazoa > Chordata > Actinopteri > Trachichthyiformes > Trachichthyidae > Gephyroberyx > Gephyroberyx darwinii. The sequence goes on along the minus strand of CABFOQ010014463.1, from coordinate 16,401 downwards.
ATGAAACTTTTAAAGAAAACAACACCCTAGCTACAGTAGATTACAGTGGAGGTCCCATAATGCTGTGGGGCTGCTTTGCTGCCTCGAGTATTGGACGTTAAGGGGATCATGAAATCAGAAGATTTCCAAAGCATTTTGGAGGGAAATGTGCTACCCAGTGTCAGAAAACTGGATGTTAGTCAGAGGTCATGGGTCCTCCAGCAGGACAATGACCCAAAACACACATCCAAAAGCAACCAGGGATGGTTCAATAGAAAACATGGGCCTGTTCTGGAGTGGCCACAGAACAGGTCTGATCTCAATCCCATTGAGAACCAATGGCAAGACCTGAAATGTGTAGTTGGTCAAACATTGAAGAACTGGAGCAGATTGCAATTGAAGAGTAGAAAAACTGCCAACAGAAAGGTGCAGGAAGCTTGTTGATTTTAAAAAATGATCATGTGCTGTTAAATAAAACCACCTTCGTATGAAGACCGAAGGTGCCGACAATCTTGGACAGAACTGTATGGTGCAGATACCTTTTATTAAACATTGGATATCAGCCGGTCTTCCACCTCTGATATGATGGAGGTTCCTCCCTCACCACAGATACATAAACATTGCACATTATTTGCACATTTATTTATTATGTTTTCTGTAAATGAATACAAAAATATACAAACATATCTGTATCGGCTTTCAAAAATATTAATCAGACTTTCAACATGTGCATCTTTCCCAGCTTATGAATTAGAAACACACTCGCCTAAAGTGATGGATGTTCTTTATCTGTTTCCGAACAGCCCATGAGCTCACATCCTCACCATGTAGCCCACATGTGCACCACTCGTGTCAGATGTAATTACGTTGTAATTAAAAGATGCTACGCTGCCTCATACAGAACACATGTCACTTGAATCGAGTCATGGTGGATGAGCTCACCGGTCCGCTGTGTGTTTTTAACTGGGTTCCAGTTCAGTACAATAAGACTGTTGTCCTCTTTGTTTTTTTGTTGGTTTTTTTGCGTGTAGAACGGAGTGGTGCACAGGGATTTGAAACTGGAAAATGTTCTACTGGATGAAAACTGCAACATCAAGGTGAGGTCGTAGTTCACACCGTTCACCTCCCCTCTCCTTTCACTTCCTCCTCTACTTGAGCCTCATCATGTTCCTGTCTTGACACTCCTTCCTTGTCTGGGTGCTTACTACTTACTTCTTACTATGGGATGCTTGTAATGTTGGTGATCTAAAAAGTAAAGCTTATTCCATGCTTAAATCACGAAGGCTAAGGGAATCTGTTAAATGAGCGAATGTACTGCAAACACATCCTCCTGTTTGGGGTGTTATCATGTCTTATTATTTTAGATTGACCTTTAATGATCCTTGTGAGTGAATTGGGCCAATGCAGCAGCAAATAGTCATATGATACAGCAAAGAAGAATGGGATATGAGAGTTGTATAAGAGTAGAGCAAATGATAACACTTTAGAAGTAGAAGAAATGGAAATAAAATGTCTGGATTGCAGCGTTAACAGGACGTAAAACAGCAGCAGCACAACTTACTCAAACAGAAAGTCAGTGTGAGATTTATGCATTATGAAAAGGTGGAGTATTGAAAAATATTTTGATCTAAATGCTTAAATGACAAATATAAATAGTGAAGTTGTTGCCTATGTATGAATTTCTTTTCAAAACTAATATAATAATAATATTTTTTAAATGCACCCCCAACAAGTAGTTTTCATTTAGAACTTGAAATGTAGAGGTGGAGAATGTTGAACCACAAACACACATCATCATTTTAAAAGGCACACATAGTGATTGTGGCCTTTAAAAGTTAATTTGTGGCATTTCTTCACTCGTTAATACTGAATGCCAAAGACTGAGTGACTACTTTGAAGAATCTAAAATATAAGATAGTTTTGGTTTAGTTTTCATTTTTTTGGTCACTGGATAATTCCTGTTGTGTTATTTCATAGTTTTGATTGATTGTTTTTTTATTGGTAGTGTGTGTATATACTGTATATATGCAAGAGTATGTAGAAAAGACAATATATGAACAATTACAGCGTAAGATATGAATTTGTATGAATGTATGATCTAAATCATCTGCGTTGTTCCTCTTCCAGATTGCGGACTTCGGTTTGTCTAACCTGTATCATAAAGACAAGCTGCTGCAGACCTTCTGTGGTAGTCCTCTCTACGCATCTCCGGAGATCGTCAATGGACGGCCCTATCACGGCCCAGAGGTAACCTGCTTACTTCAATTCAAACTTTGGATCAAAAATTGTAAACATGTATATCTTTTCAAGTGGTTGGTGGGATTTCAAGAAATTTGGCACACAGTTTAGGTTTAGCAAGTTAAGCAACCATTTGTGGATCAGTAGATACCAATATCTGACAAAACAAAACCTGGACTCGAATTTCCTGCTTGATGAATGTTCTGTTTCATGGCACAGAAATGCTGTAATCTATCATGAAACTCGGCCCCATGTCAAGTGATTCAAGCGAGGCAACATGTCTACAACAGCATTTTTGAGGGGGCATCACAGACATCAATACTGTGTACCTCCTAATCAGCTTGATGGGATTTCTTGAAATTTTGCTGCACATGGGGGCCAGTGTTAACTCAGAGTATTAACTCAAAGTATGGTCTGGATTTGATCGGTATGTGTGGTCTTGGTCTATCAAATAACGACTCATAACCTCTGTTGGATTTCTCAAATCATTATAAAGCTCAATGAAAACTTCTGGAGCTGTTTTTTAACAACAGCCTCATCAAATTGTATGCAGATGGACCATAAATGAGTCAAATGTTGGTGCTTTGAATGTGTCACCATTCATAATTAATGTGCGGCCACAAAAAAAAAAAAGAGTTTGGTTACTGGCTCCTTTTTTTAGACTTTTTTATGGTCAATCTTGGATAATGCTAGTGGCCTACTGTCACTCAACACGGTCTTTGCTGAAGTGTTAGCATGGAGCACCAGAGCCAATGGTCTACCATGGATGCATGGATGATTTTCGTGTTCATAGAGAGTCTGCCATAATTTTGTAGGCTGTAAAGTTAGCTTTTCCTCCATTTGGTGTGTAGTCCAAAATCCCTGTGGAAAATATGAATGGGATTTGCAAGAAATGCCAAAAATAAAATCTGTGCTACACAGAAACTTAGCTATACTACTACTATCAAAACGCTAATCATTTAGGGAAGGGGACTATAACAGGAAAACACAACTATTGGAATAGAACTAACAAGAACAATGCAACTATAACTATATATGAACAATAATAACTATACTAGCTTTGTAACAACGGGGAATGAGGGCTCATGCAGGGGAGACGACAGCAGGCAGGATCGAGTGAAAACCAAAGATTGGAGGGTTATTTCAACACAAAGACCAACAGTAACCAGGGGAGCAGGACTGCTACAGGTGCTACCGGCACTGTGTGACTGTGACAGTACCCCCTCCTCTATGGAGGGCTTGCGACGTCCTCACCAAGAAGAAAAAAAGAAGGGTGGAGCTTCTCATTGTGGGCGGAGTGTTGAGACAGGACAGCCCCTATGCCTACGTCCGAAGCATCCACCTCAACGATGATGACGGGAGCGTCACCGAGCTTTCTGCCTCAGGCGTCAGCTGGGCTCATGTGAGTCAGAGCGTAGAGAGGAGCGGCTCTGGAGCTAAAGGAAAGGATGACACTTATTCTTAACTGTAATATTATTAAGTGGTAATCTATACATGGGCGGAGGCCTCCGTCTCTTTTGCCCACAAAAAATAATCCTACACCAGCATGGGACATGGAGTGGCAGATGATGCTGTTGGACTCTCCAATATACACCTCCTTGTTTCTGGAACAGAGAGAGAGGACAGTCTTCTAGTCTCTAGATTGCCATTTATGTGTGTTGCATGAGTGCATGGCATTGCCCGCTGAAGTGGTTTACGAGGCAAAATAACATTGAGCAAGAACCCTTTAGAACATATAGTAGTCTTTTCACCATAGAACCAAAATGGCTCAGCCACCATTAGGCACACCTAGCCCTGTTAGTTTCTGTTAGGGTAGAATGATGAGTTACATAACTCTGTGGTCCTTCCTGATCTAGATCGGTGGTAAATGGGGCAAGACTGAAGTCACAGAAATCAGAACACTTCATCAGGGATCTGCGCTCCCCGCTAACCCAAAATAACTCATCATGTCCACAGAACCACACAGGCTTATTTTAGAGCCCACATTGTCTGCATGACTGAATTTACCATCATTTCCGCGGAAAGTAAATCTCAAAATAGAAGCAGTGATAAAGAAAAAGACCCCAGCTACCAGAAACCTGAGGAAATTCCCAGACGAAATACCCTGGAACCACTGAAGGGGAAAACTTTCCCAAGACAAAATTTAGGCTGTGTGCGTGTGCGTGTGCGTGTGCGTATGCGTGTGTGTGTGCGTGCAGTCAAAACATCTCAGTGAACACATTGTACTCGAAGGAAGTTTACTCACTTACACTACCTGTTCTCTCACCTCTCTCTCACACACACACACACACACACACACACAGGGAACCTACCAGATGACTTACTGGCTTCCTGAAACTCTGGGAGAAAGGGGAGGATTTTTATAGCATGACAGAGCTAACAGTCAAAACCTCAGACCTCCCTTAACTACAACATAATCCCCACTGGACCTGACACACACACACACACACACACACACAGGGATATGAGTATGTTTCTAAGATATCACTGTTTCAAGGCATTTTATTTGGCACATCGCCTCCCTGTGAACTGTGGAGGTTACATAACCTCCACACACACACACACACACACACACACACACACACACACACACTATTTCTCAGGTTAGATGGAATCAGGGGAATGGACTTCCCCAGTAATGTAATGTATGAGTTTTTGATAAATGATGAAACAAAAGAATTCTTGGTAGTGGACTCAGTTTTAGACCCCCTGTATTATGTATTACAACTAACAGGGCATTGAAAATAGATCAAGCCTGATAGGATTTAGAGGCCTAGGGCAAAAAATGGCTGTAATTCAGATAGCAGTCAGTTGTCGCGCGGTATACCAGAAGTGAATATATTTTTTCTCCATCTTTCTATCAGATACTGGCTTCCTTTTGCTGAATAACTTGTAAATGTGTGTGTTACTGTGTTGTTCAGGTGGACAGCTGGGCACTGGGGGTTCTCCTCTACACCTTGGTCTATGGAACCATGCCTTTTGATGGAGGAGACCATATGAAGCTCATACAACAGATCAGCAACGGGGAATACAGAGAACCCACCCAGTCGTCAGGTAATATGACATAAATGTTTTGTTTCAGGCCAATTTAGTCTCTTTCTTTTCTTCCTTTCCTTTGGGCCGGCTTCCCCAAGAGCAACTATTGACTTGGAAAGTCTTTGATCAATGGGCTTTTGAGACATTTGACACAAATGCACAAATATGGCCTCTGTTATAACATACATTTGTGAAACCCATTCAAACTAAACAGTTTATCAATGATTTAGAGTGGTTCCTTCAGCGATTCCTTTAAGGTCTTCCCTCTCTTCCTCCAGACGCTCGTGGTCTGATCCGTTGGATGCTGATGGTGAACCCAGAGCGCCGCGCGACGGTAGAAGACATCGCCAACCACTGGTGGGTCAACTGGGGCTGGAAGACCAGTGTTTGTAACTGCGAGAACCAGCAGAGCCAGGGCTCGCCCATGCTGGCCCGCTTCATTGACTGGCAGAACCGCACAGCCAACACAGAGTCCACACCACCACCTGTACCCCTCCATTCAGGCCGTCCAAGACTGAAGAAGGCTTTAAAGGAGAATGAGTGTGGAACACGTCATATGAATTCAACAGGGGAAGACAAACAAGGGCTGAAGAGGCCCAAGGGGATCTTGAAGACCCGCGTGTCTGACCACAGGTCTCAAAGTTTGGGGGAGCTTGAGCTAAGACGCTCCCTGCATTTCCAGGATGGAGGGGTCACCTTCTGCACTGACAGGAAAGGAAGCGAAGGGATGGAAGAAGACGATGAGGATGAAGATCAGGTTTGCCTGGGTGGGTCTCCAGCTAAGATGGTTCCCACCCTCCCAAAGAAGGGCATCCTGAAGAATAGCCAGCAGCAGCAGCAGTATCAGAGAGAATCTGGTTACTACTCCTCTCCTGAACGCAGTGAATCCTCTGAGCTGCTAGGGTGCAGCACTGCTCTGGTTCCCCCATCAGCCAGTTCACCAGCAAAGAGGACTCTAGGGAGGAAGGGCATCTTGAAACGAAATGGTAAATTCTCATCTATCCACAGCCGAGAGGGACATCTTCCTTCAACATCATTCCACAGTGAATCAGGAAGTAGCAGCGGTGACTCGGGTCTTTCTCGCAGCCAGAGCCGGCCATCCAGCATCATCTCAGAGGAGATCAGCCTGTCTAGCACTTCATTCATGGGCTCAGACTGGCCCCAAGTCGCACCCCAGCCCAACATCAGGGCCTGCTTGTCAGCTGAGGATCTACTCCAGCTGGCAGGCTTCAGAGGCCTACAGGCTGCTCCAGGACCTCTGCATGGTGGGAAGGTGACCCAGCCAACCCCTCCCTCACCTGGGGAGAACGGGAGCTTCTCCCTGCTAGGGGATATGGACGATGTGACCCAGGTCTACCAGAAGGCACTGGACATCAACTGCACATTGAGGGAGACTTAGGGACACATGCATACTTACTATAATTGTGAGGACTTTCCATTGGCTACATTAATTCCCTAGCCCATAACCTTAACCTTTACCCTAAATTAGTACCTTGAAGAAGTGAGAACTGGCCAAAAATGTCCTCACTTTGAAGGTGTACAACTCAAACGGGCTCGCACATAGTTGGAACAAGTGGATGGTGGAGAAAGGTTGTTTCCAAAGTACAGATATATCTAAAATAAGCAGCATACCAGCCGTAACATTTGGACCCTTTTTCCTGGGATTGTGACTGGAAGAAAACGATGCCACTACCACTCCACGCTCTGCTGCTTTACATGTTTACATCTTCTATACTGGAAAAGCTGGATTCTGCTCACCCTGACTCAACAAACCAAGCTCAGACCTTGCCTTGATATAAATCACATGTGAATTCTGAACATATATCCCACTCCATTGAGATAGAGATTTTTGAATAGTCTTCAGGTCAGGAAGAGAAAAAGTCTTAAAGTTCAAGAAGTTCAAGAAAATGCCTCAGCATCGGGGGGCTCATCAATGTCAGCATATCAAAAGCTAATCCCATAACCTCGTGTTAAAGCTGAAACACATTTATAAGTAAACTTGCTGTATAGGCTTCACATCGCTGTATTATTTCTTTTTCTGGCTAATAAACTATTTGTGCTGATGTGTTTTTGCGATTTGAAGACATATATACCTTGCATAAAATGCAAAGGAACTGTATTACTTCATTGAAATGTCATGAATGGTGCCATACAGGTAGAATGTGTTTTTTATGTTTGGTGTTAGAGCATGTCATGTGCATTGCTATAGAATTGTACAGGCCTTGTAAAGTGCCTTTTTAGTCAAAGGTTATGTACTGTATTTCCTGGACATTTAGGGAATTACTATTAAGTAGTGTCCACAAAATCTTTTTATACATAGCATAAGCATAAGCACAGTCTATTGTAGACTAAAGGGAGATTTCTAGGTGGGATGGTAATGGAGCTGTCCATGTGCCATTTAGCTCATCCACTTGCTTTTAGAGAAGAAAGAAAGAAAGAAAGAAAGAAAGAAAGAAAGAAAAATATGATTTAAAGGTTACTGACGTAGGCAGTTGGGAAACCCATCCAGCTCTTCTGACCTCACTTCTTACTGAGCCTCGAGGAGAGAGGGATGGGGATTCGAAAAGAGGAACAGGAACATATGATGTTAAATGGAAAGATGGCTTGGTAGGGAAGAAAGAAAGTACATAACGTATACATACATAACACACCAAGTGCAGTATATCCATGCTTCTCACTGTCCTTCTGTACAGCCATTGAAACCACAGTATGATCGTGGTTGTACGGCTCTATAGGCCTGCAACTAATTAATCCTATGTGTCTGCTGAATCATGACAGGACAGAGGGAAAGGATGTAAGCCAGAAATAAGCCAGACATACTAACGAACCCCACAGCATTGACGAAACCAAAACAGAAAAGGTTAATTTTGTCGATTAGGTCAGTGATGCGGTTTTCAAAATGTTATCCATGTCAAGAGATAGCCCATGAAAACAAATACGATTCAGACTATGAATGTTTTTAAAGGTCAGGGTACATTCAACGACTAGGGCAAGGGCTTTTGATAAGAAACAGCTGCCAATGGAATATTGTTATGATTTCTGTGTTATGTTAACTGGATTTACAGTGCTGGGAATTATACTATTTTTGTATTTTTTTTATTATTATTATACTTCAGTTCAAAAGATAGTGAGCGGTATTAAGTGAGCTCAGTGTGGCTGAACTGAAAAAGGCAGCTTTACAATGAAATGTATGTGTGTATGAACATGAACGTGTACTTCTATGTAGCTAATCGAGGTTCACCCATGACAACACTGGTTAAAATTACACAAGCACAGTTAGCCAGCTAAGCTAAGGGGCCTTGGTATCACTGTAGTGAGTTAACACAGAACTTTATTTTGAGCCACCTCTGTTATTCCTGACTGTAACCATGCGTTCACACTCGGTTGATGGATTGCTCTATTCTGACCAAGGCTCCCATTGCATCTGTGTAGTGGTCAGCAGTTATATGATATGCCTGTTCAAAACTTTGAACAGGCATATCATGTATTTTCAATGCTATTGCCTTTCATTGCCTTTTGATAAGCGAACACCTCAACTAGCTGGCAAGTGCTAATTAGGTATCATCGGTAAAGAAAAGAACATTTACAGATGTCTATTCTTCTACGCTTTCACATAAAAGTTGTGGAGATCGGGTAAGCTTTCCTACATCTCGTCCATTTTGTGCTTGCCAGGTGGAACTATTGATTATGAAACAAAATGACATTGGTGGGAAAACCAGGAAGCACGGAAATCTGATTGTTGATGGCTGACGACCGAGAAAAGTTCAGTTCAACCAACTTCTCAACTGACAAACTTGTTGACCATCCACACGTCCGCCGAGTTTCCCTAGTCCTTGGTCCTCTGGTGACTTGTTGATCATGTTTCTCCCAGTGTGTAAGACTAGAGTTATCCGAGACCTATGCCTCTGCCTAACTGGGCTGAACAGGCATGAATCTGTAAGCTAAAAGTTCCATAAAACAATAGGAAATGATTACAGGATAAATGTGTTGTTGCAATCAAGTATTATGTTTTGAAAACTTTATTTTGTTATGCCTTGTTACTGTTCGCCTTGGTATGGATTACAAAGTATTTCTGCTTTGTGGTGTTACAATTTTAAAGATAATTTTGTATTTGTTTGTAACTGGTGTCAAGTGTTTCTAAGAACTGCTCATCTCCTCATATGATGCATAGTAACAGTTCAGCTCAGAGTTTCAGTCCAGCGATGACAACCATGCTTCTAGACCGAAGGGCATATTTTCTCGGCGTCATTTCTTTGACAGCAACATTTCAAATAAACTATGTGTTCGAAAATAACCATGGTGTGCATTTGTGTTAATAATTAGCTGCCTCCAGCAATGTTAATGCTTGTAGAAGTAGCGTAACTGGGTCTTTATCTATCTTCCCATGTAGATAGTGTTGAATAAGCCATCCCCATAACCTAAAATTGTGCTACAACATTATTCACAGGCAAGGTAAGAACATTATTCTCCTTACTAATGACTTCTTCTCCTACTAGTTTTCAGACAGGTCTTAGAGAGTGACAAGACCATCGGCCTATCAAACACTCACTGGATAAATGACAGCGTTGTGTGTGGACTTGCATAAGGGCTTGTAGAGAGTTTGACAGGGAACTGAGTAATCTGGATGTAACCCACTGGAATACTCCGGGAATATGATCTGATTACTTTCAGTTGTTTTGGGGTTACATCGCTTCGCAGGGACAGAGATTTGACAGTGTGATTAATAGACGTGGATGAGAAGTGCTTAAACTTTGCAACACTGTTGGATGTCTTATAATCAGAATCAAATTTATTGGCCAAGTACATTCGCACATACAAGGAATTTGACTCGGTGACGTTGGGGCATTAAAAAACAGAGGATATGTTTGGATTAAAGATGCAAGTAAATACATATGAACTGTGACATCTTGGGGCCATTCGGGCTACAGTTACCCATAAGCCCCCCCTACCTCTCCATACATATGTAGCTGTGATCACTGATATGTGTGTTAGTAATGTATAGACAAGAAACACAGCGTCACTGAAGTCAGGATGGTACTATTAAAAAACGTAATAGCTGAGACAGTGACACAACTGTTAAATAAAGGTAATGACAGTCAGGATGGGGGGAGGTAGCATGGGGGCCAAAGTGCACCTACCCCTGGTCAGGAGGGTTACATTCTTCAGCTTGGCCCTGTATTATGAAGTGCATGATAGTGTGTGTTAAGTCTATCTGTATGCTTCAGACAGGCATAAATAACAACCTACTAACACACTGTTACTTCATTTCCTCTCTGTTAATGCTGTTGTTAATTCCTGCAAACCATGTAAAATGACGTAATAGTTTTCATCTGCTTAGAACAGACGCAAAATCTTGAATCTGGAGTAGAAGTTTTGTTGTTGTTTTTTCTTTCAGCTGACTGACACTGTTCCCATTCAAAAATAACTTATTTCATCAACACCTGCTGAAAGGGACAAATAAAAACAGTATTTATGAATGTGCCGTGTTGTTATGAAGCTTGTGTGCGACGTGTTTGGTTCGAATCTGGCCTGGGAACTGTCATCCAGCTCTCGCTCTCCCAAACTACCCTGTCTGTCTCGACTGCGACTGTCTAATAAAGGTTAAAAATGCCCAAAAAAGTTTTCAACCTGCAGCGTATGATCCAAATTAAACACATCCAGTGCAACACAAACAAAATGAACTCATTACAGCTTTGGTGATGTGCTTAAACTGTTTCACAGGCACCAGCCCCGATCTAAATCAAACCATGCCTGTCTTACATAACTTCTGAAGTCTTAGTAGGCATCTTTAGTTGAGGGACAATGCCAGACTCAGTTCCTGGTTTCCATCTGCTAATCTTTAGCCATGGCTCTCTTCCCCATAAATATGTTTTCACCTTGGAGGTATTCCTTTAAAGATGTTCTAGTTTGGCATGGAGTTACGTAACACTGGGCTGTCTGCCCTCCAGACCAGAGCAACATCCATCTCTCGGTTCTCCATGCTTATTATGGTCTGTGTGATTGGGTTGGGATCTTCCGAGGGAATGAGATGCAGAGTCGGCTAATAGTCGGCTCTCACGAGATCAGCCGAGTTATATCTGTCAACGTTCATTCCTCGCCTCCTCTTGCGCCACTTCTAACTTTGGCTTTTCTATCTATGTCTGTATATGTCTATGTTTCACCCTCTCTTCTTCAGGCAGCATGTAGACAAGCTGGAACTGAATGGGCTTTGACCTGAGTTCGATTAATTTGAACCTTGAAGCAATTTGTGTGGCAGTATACATGGGCATGTATGAACGTGGTTGAAGACATGGTGGAGAGGGGGGTTCTTAAGGCAATTTTTGCTAGGACATTGCTTAATGACAACAGTTCAAACCTCAATGTGTAACAATAACAATGTTGTAATATCACACTGTGTGACTGTCCCGAAGTCCACACTGGTGCAGAGCAGAAAGACTGTCCAAACAAAACTATTAATGATGTCCAAAGAAATCCAGAGCAGCTCCGAGAACAATACTCAATAGTAATCCTCAAAAAACGCTTGAACACAAAAATGAAACAAATGGTTTCGGCCTTACCGGTTCCGTGCCGTCTTCAAAATTATGCATGCATCCAGCCCGGCAGGAAAACAGTTGAAAGGAAAAACATACAGTCACTCCCAGTCAGCTTGAAGCCCAAAAGTGCCAGTTGCTCAGGTGCTTGCTTTGCCCCATTTACTGGGCTGGCCCCTTCTCCATGACTGTTTCATCTATTTTATTTCTGCTTGGCCTCTAAAAACAGCTTGGTTTCTAGTAGAAAACACATCATGCTGTCAGCATGGCTTTGCTTTGTTCTCCCAAATGTTCTTCAAAACAGCCACACCTACCTCCTAATATACCTTCTCACAGGAAGTGCCCAGGAGAGATAAGGTGTGCAAAAGC
>CABFOQ010014457.1:1511-13699 GCA_900660455.1 Gephyroberyx darwinii | reverse complement strand
GACTTGTTATCTTAATTGCGATCTCATTCTTTAATTAGCTACACACATAGCGAGTTACTCAGGTGTGATCAATGCCCTCTTAATCTCCAACCATAAAATGAAAAGAAAATGAAATCAATGTTTTGCTATCTTTAATTGGAGCGTAATGTCAAAATTAATAACAATCAAGTCAATTAGCTTTCGTAGCCGGCTGATGTGCACTGATTCCAGACTTTAATATTGCTGTGATTCCAGGTTAATTGTCATCATTAGAAGAGGAATCAGCCGAGCATCAGAGAAATTAATGGGGTTGAGCTGAGCAGACAGAACGGACCGGAAAAAACTCTGCCGCATTCATGGAGGCTGAAGAAAACGCAGCATAATGTCTACCATTTCGCCACAGCGGGACCTCTGATTTCACTGTGTCTGAATAAGATCTGTATCCCTGAGATACAAACCCCATGCCTCTCAGAGGACACACCCTGTCAAGGAAATTACTTTCCCATCGGGAGGAGGAAGTATTATTCCAGTGCTTTTCAGACCCCCTACCCTACTTACTGTACACAGTTCACGGCAGCCTAATCCACATACCCTTTGTTCAACTCGGTGAGACAAAGGCCCTTTCTTTAGCTGCAATTTCCGACTTCAAGGAGGACGGGCCGAGGACAAGGTCACTTGAAGATCCTTGCAGAATGAACGGAGGAGGAAGTTCCCGGCGATGGAAGTTGTTAGTTTGAGTCTGGTCTTGTACGGCTCGGAGAAATAGCAGCAGCGGAATTGTAGGATCATCAATTAGTGATTTACCGGGCTGTGGTTTCCCACCCCTGAGCCTGGTTTTGTAATCTGCAATGAATAAATTTGTATAGGAAGACTGCTAATGAGGTTTAATAAAGACGTTCGCCATGGGCTGCCATAGATGGACTGGCGTCCTACTTAAGAGTCATCGGAGCCGGCCTTCAGGAAGCGATGACCCGCTGAAAGCCGGGGGTTTACCTTCACATCCCCTTTCTAAATATGAGATCTTAATTATCAATGTGGCTATTTTGGAAGGTGTTCCATCAACTTGCAGCTTTAACTTTCCCCTTTTCTAATTAGTTGCTTCTGCTCGGTAGGAAAAAGGAGACTTCACGTGTGTTGTTAACATGTTGGGGTGTATAGCAACCGTTGATAAATGCCATAGTTCAGTAAGCCCTGCAGCTAACTAGAAATGTCCTAGGTGAAGCATTACACCGGAGAAGTGCACAGCCATATCGTTAAACCGCATTACGTCTGACCCGAGGAGAGAAGGTGAGGTTATCTCAATGCTATTGTCTTACATTTGGAGTACAGCCGAGAGTTTAATCAAATCTTGAGGCAATCAATGCACCAGCTCTGATGGACACTTTCCTTGCCCTTGGAACCCAAGGAGTGCTCAGAAATGATACCGCTGGCAAAAAGAGTCACTTCGGATACATCATCGTGGAGAATGAGATTAACCTCCCATCCACTACCCACCGGGATATCTAATGTCGCCAGGCTTATCTCCTAAGCATTCAATCAACCCGGACGAACCAAGTCTATAAACACCTTGTGGTTCTTTGTTTTCTCTTTCAGCCCCCGTTGCGAAACGGGGGCTCAACTTTTCTTCCATTTGTTTATAGACCCAGCAACTTTTCATTCTTTTGTGGGTGTTTTTTCATACATTATGGAGTGTAGCCGCTGTGCTGATGGGTGTGTTTTTTATGCCTGAGAGAGAGTGAGAGAGAAGTCAGAGGGCCCTGATAGCATGCATATGTGGTGCACTTTGTTGTTGAAATATTAGGACACAAAGCCCTGCGGTTAGACTGGACACTGTCCCAAATGGCCTCATCTATTATTAAGAAGTTTGCTGCATTTGCTGCGTTTGTCTTGCTAGACAACACATAACGGGATAGAGAGATCTGACCAAATATCTATTGAGCTGAACCGATTTGATCCAGGATTAAAAGATCAACAGAAACACTGAATGACGGTCCACACTATAATCTCTCTCTCTCACACACACACACACATGTGCGCATTCTTGACTTTATGCAATTGCAAAAAAGAGTCAACTGTAATAGTATTTGTTGTTGGGGGAAGATTAAAAATGCATTATTTAAAGTCATTTAAGTATGATTAGTCTGGGGTTTTCCTGAGAGGGATCTGGCCGGACACATGATCTTCCTATTTTCAATTACATTTTTGCTCTCCTCGGTAATCCTGGATATCCCTGGCCCTCGTCCTGTCAGAGCGCTTTCCCCCACACCACACCGATCTATTTCCATTGTACTTTTTGATATCTCTAGAACAGCGGGCTTGTTTATGACATTTCAGAGTGTTGGCTTGTCCTTGACGAACCGGACGGGGATGTTGTTGTGCCAGCCAAACCCAACTGTAGGTGAAATCAGATGGAACAACTGCAACAAATTGCGGCAGCAGGTTAGTCCTACAAAGCCTGTAATGTCATCACACAAATTCCTGACAAGCATTTCACTTCAGCATGCAAGGGGTGGAAGGGGGGCCTTATCTTATCCACTACAGTCTCATTTTTAATTTCTTATTCAGCATTTACATTTTACAAGCGGGTTCTGTTGATCTTTCTAACCTTTGGCGCGGGGCTAGATCGGTGGCACCTGAAACGCAGCGCGTTATGAATGGCTCTGAGCTGAAGTAACTGGGTGTGATAACTTTTGCCTTGCAGATAAACACTGGCGGAGTCGCTCCCGATTCCTACTTAGCATCACAATGAACTACGCTCTTGGGTGCCAATGTTCTTTTAGGTGCCCTTACTGTCTGTGAGGCCTTGTCCTCATTTTTTTTCACAGCACTACAGTAATATACTACTCTACCATTCTGTTATGCACTTGCTTATGTTATTTAAGTGAAGTAGATCTAAATCCAATCTAATTCAGCTGTTATTTCAGTATATCTTGGGAGGAAAGGGAAGTGGCATGTTTCTGAAATACACACATTCCTCAACTAAGATTAATCCAGATTTATGTGGTTATGTGATATTAAGTATCAATAAATTGTTTATTTGATGTTCAGCAGTTGGCCGGTTGGAAGAGTGTATGGATTAACATCAAAAAGCAGCATCCCAGTTGGTACAGCGGGTTAAAACCAAGGCTTTTACTCCTCACACAAGTTGAGTAAGTGATATATTTGTAGTTTATGAAATGATGAAATCAAGATTCAAGTCTCTTCTGAAATTCATATCAGGAGGTACAGCTCAGGCTGCAGATCAAAAAAATCCAAGGTTCGGTTTTTCGGTGTCCTGAGCCAGTGTCACCTTGAGATTGAAAACTTTACAGTCATTATGGGTGAACGAAAAAGCAACATTTCAAAAACTGCTTAATAGGTTTTGCTCTCAAGCCAAAAAAGCAAAATGACAAAGCAGCATTATCATTCCGGTATTTCCAGTATCTTTGCATAATTGCAGATTCATAGCAGAGCACGTTGTAGTAGATGAGTTTAGTTTGTACATAAGCTTGGACATAGTTTGAACTTCTGATGAAACGAAAGCAGTGTGTTGGGATAATTTGTTTTTCGGTGCCCACTGGTCCAGAGTAAAAGACACAACCATCAAAGCAGCAAAGATTAACAATGCTGTTTCATGGGCAGTTAACCCCACAGAACCACTCAAGCACTATCACACGCCACACTTCGATACACACAGCCTCAACACAAATGTGTCATAGTTTGGCTACCTTTAAGACTCACATTGTAGACCCCGTGCAACAGTGATGGAGTTGGAAAACCTTTGGAAAATCTTATTCATCCTAGTCAGGGGTGTGCAGAAAAAGAATTTCATTGCATGTATGTGTATGTGATGATTAAAGTTCATTCATGAACCTGTTTCCCTTTACCTCCAGCTGCACAAATCTACTTGAAACTAAGAATTTCACACATGAAGTTATTAATAGCCAGTTTTAAGTAGAAATATTGCAGTGGTCCATTTGTTTTATTTACCATTTCTTTACATAAGACCCCAGTCTGGGATTTTTCAAACACTGATGGTAATTAATGTCTTTCAGATCGCACTATAACAAAAACAATATTGCTCCAAATGTTTGCAAGCAATATAAACAGCATCATAGCATGTGAAAATCTTCCAATGGCATAAACATGAACGCAGTTGTTAGCGGTACAGCCCTCTTGTCACAGGTGACTTGGGCCTCCAAACTATGAGTCATCTTAAAGGGGCATTAAGTAATCTATGACCTTTATCCAGTAGGAATTGAATCATAAATAGCATGATAGATGCTATTGATCTGCTAATAGCATCAATAGCACTACTTTTCCCTCCCCTCCCCCTACGGTGGCCTGTAAATGACAAACAATAAAGTTGCATTTTCACAAAAGAGAGTAAGCCAGCTAATAAGATCAGGTTGGGGTTTTTTGACTAGAAAGTGAGTTTTAAAGCCTGAAAACTCAAAACCTTGTGAAATTAATAACTGTTGAGTCCTTGGATAGCAGATATACTATGGTCGTTATGTGCTATGGGGCAGTAGAAAACCTACTCATTGCCCTTTGAGCCACTTTAAGCTTGAGAGAGGTATTTTGAAACGACTACTCTCCTGGAAGTTCACTTGCTCCTTTGAGGTCAAAGGAACAGGACATCTTTACTTTGAGCTGATGAGAGGAAATGCAACTCCGGTGCAATTCCACCTCCTTCTAACTGGACTGAACTCACCTCTTGAGTTCAGTGATGTGGGGCAGGAAGTGAAGGAGGCCTGTTCTGACCTCACCAGTGTGTTGGGGCTTTCCCTTAGGGAGGCTGAACCGAGTTGATGCCCCGACATCAATTAAGGGCATTGAGGTTAACCGTGGCTGACCTGTGGCCTTTTTAGCTCAGGGTCAATGATGGATGATCTGTTAGTCATCTGTCCTTTAATCTTCTGGGGCGCTCTGCTTTCACTGCTTTTGTGTAGCAGCACACCGACACCGAACTAATGAAAAACAGCATTATGTTGTTCTATATTGAAAAAAAAAAAAGAACACTACATGATGCAACAGTAGAATAAACTTAAATTACTCAATCACCAACATTATAACCAACATTATAGTATATTTGGTAAATGAATATCATCAGGGATACAAATTTTCATCAATCTGTCCTGAGCATCCACACCCAAAAAAACTGAATTTAGATTAATTTACATTGGTGGCTTACATTTAATTCCTGTTGTCTTTCACCAGTGTGACAAATATCTTTTCATTGTAGAGCAAAACCATGAGTGAAAACCTATTTTTTCCCTTTCTTTATTACATAATTTGGCGATCTGACCTGGGCAAACCTATACAACAATGGTGAAGTTCCCTTTAAACTGCATTGTAATTCTTATTGTGTATTTGTATATGCCCTCTCTTTATTTTGCTGTTGTTTTCCCCCTCTTGTTGTGCAGAGGGGTCATCAGAGACTTCCCTGTCAGTCTCTTAGCATCAGATCTCTGTCATAACATGTCCGTGGCATTCGGTGCAGCAGCAGAATTCACAGATGAAACGCTCCTTTGATCAGCAAGCCCTTTGAGTGCACTCTTTAAACCTCCACTGCCACTGTGGGCATTCAGTGGGCATCAGCAGCAATCCCACAACACTGCCATTGTGCCGGAGCCTCTCTTGATAAAGCTCACTGAGAGCACACAAAAAGACAAACCGAAGCGATCAAACTGCAGCCTGTAATGTCTTGCTGTGCTTAAACCGTCTGTAATGTAAGCAGAATAATGTTTTGTCCAAAAGCGCCTTTTGAAATGCTGCTGATGCTGATGTTGGTTGGTGGTTGTAATCCATTTCAAGACTGTTCCTAGCACCACCAAAAGAACCTACTTGTCAGTACCCTGCCAATTTTGACATTGAATAGATCGCATTTCTCTGCTATCAGTTAAAAAAAGTTTCCAAAGATGTTTTTATTTGTATTTTTTACTGGGCCATAATATGCATGCTTGGTGTAGTCAGAGAAAATCAGCTGGTCACTTAAGATATTGTATGTGCTGTCTGACAAAATGTCTTTACACAGTTTCAATATAATTCAGAATCAGTGAACACATTACTATTATTGCATTCTCTTTTGCACTCATTCCTTTTTTTTTCTGCCGGTGTGATATGGCATTTCAAGCATTATGCGCTTAGTTTAAGTTCAGTGTGTTCTTGACAAAGGTCTCTCTCTACATCTATTAAGGCCTTGAAAAAACATCAGATAATAGCACAGGGGCATCCTAAGTGCTTCATTCTATGCTGAACAGCCACCACTTGTAGAACCATTGTTAGTTATTTGAAAAGATAAAAGAAGTTGAAAGAAATGTAAAACATAAGTGGCCATCATTGGAGGAAATAGTTTCCCACACATTACTTGTCACTGCATGTGCTGAGAGATGCTGAGTTGCTGTAACCTGGTGAAGTTCTTTAAAGGGATGGTAAACTCAAAATCGCACACTTCCAATGATTCACTTGTTATTTGGGCAATTTACAGACCTATGAGGAAGTAAAAAATGGCTCACCAAAAGAGGCCAAAAATTTTGCAAACAAAATAAGTAGTGAAGGGCTGGACACAACTTTTTAATATTTCGCTGAGTTTACCATAGGGTAATTTCCTCTACTAAGCAATCTGTTTTTTCGCAGTGTCCTACGATGTTTACGTTGTCCAGCTCTGCTTGTCTAACTTGTGAGTACCTGTCCATAGCAAGTGTTCTGTCGTTGGATGTAATGCCCAAGACGTTTCTTTCCACCTTTCAAGAAGAGTGAACTAAAAAACCTGAATATGTAGTGCACATTTCGATGAAAATAGTTTTCTCAACTACGGTGAGAAACAAATGGACTTGGCGACCAGACTCACCCTGAAACCAGATGCCGTTCCAAGTCAGTGTTAGCCAACAACAGGTGAGTAGTTTAACGATATAATATATTACTCAAGCCTCGTTCTCCACTTTTGAGCGTTGACTATACATTGCAGTGACGTTAGTCAGCAAACAACTTAGCTAGCTAGAGCTGCTAACCAAGATGAAACGTTAATGTTACCCGGCGACAATCGCTGAGCGGAGCCAAGCTAGCTGTCAGGTTTAGGTTGTTGCATGATAATCGCAGTGTAAATTACGTTACTCAAAAAGCTAACGTTACCCTTTTAGCATTTGTGTGCAACGTTATGCATTTCTGTATGAGTCACTTATCTATCAGGAATCTACAATACAAAGATGTTTGGTTTGATTTGATTTCATTCTGGTTGTTTTAAATGTAATAAAATCGTAATATTTCCTACGCTAACTGGAAATTACCGACAGCGGTAATTTAGATGGCATGCAGTGTCTGACAAGACACTTGGTGACCATCGTAATGTGTGACTACTCGCGCTCACGTGTTGAACATGCTCGCTCTAAAACGTGCATGCGCTCAATAATGACATGGAGCTTCCATCCATGAAGTTGATTCACGCTGTGATATCAATAGAATGCAGTTTTTGTTTCCTTCCTTCTGTGGAGTTTTATTTGTAATATATGTACACCTACAGCACAGTGATTGAGCTGTTCATTGTTTACAAGCTTGGACTTTTACAATAAATCTTCCATATTTATTAAACAAATTCATCTGAGATCCACTGAAAGTCTGCTACATGTGTATGAAAAGTACTTTATAAATGTAAAATGATACTGCTAATAATGACGATTATTATTAGGCTTATTATTTGAAACCTAAAATGTACTGTAAGTGTCTCACCCATGACTTGAGCAACATGAAACCTTTTGAAAAGTTTACTTAACCCTTGTATTGTGCTAGAAAGGGGCACGTACCTTTTGCGTTCATTACAAAACACTCAAAAAACAATAATTTTTTACCCAATAGTGTTTTACTTGTTATCCATTCATAACCACAAAATCTACATTCACTCATCAAACCAAATCATCAAAATAGGGTAAAATCTGACCCACAGAGAACATTGGTTTTGTTGTGTTTATCTAGCTGTTTTGAAGCCTTGTTCCAATAAAAAAAACTGGATAATATTTATGAATATTTTAACTTGAAATGGGTCAAATTTGACCCGAACACGATAGGAGGGTTAATTTGTGTTAACAGAATATTGAACTGGGGAACATAGGACCCTGGGAACTTAGGACCCTGGGAATGTAGGACCTTGGGAACATAGGACCCTGGGAACATAGATATGCTCCCGTATGTTTCACTACAATATTTTCCATGGCTATACTCAAGTCACATATTCTGAGATTTACAAATGCAAACATAAGGTATGATGTTTCACCATGACAGATTTTGTTTTGTGTGAGCCCATATTTTTTCTATCCCTTTAATGCCATGACGTCAGTTATTGTCTCACTTTAATGACGTTAGCTAGTGCTTGTAATAAATGAAACATTAACCAACATTCACTCCACTCATTAGAGATGGGGCGTTAGCTAGCAGCTGACGAAGCTATTACATTTCTAGCTAGCTTAACGTTAGCTAACAAAACTGTCACAATTTCTGCCAACTAGCGGGTAGGCTAGGGACTAACGTTAACTTAAACCAAGCTCCTCAACTGGTTCAGTGAAGCACAGCTGCAATGTTGTTATGAATTGTAATTGTTATTGTTCATTTTTATTTATCGTTAGTGTTCACTATATATCACCCCATTTCCTCTAAGAAAAGCTGGGTTTCTACTTAGGTGCTGACCCAAAAATAGCATAATGGATAGTTACACAGATTCGTGTCTTGGTAGAACAGACACACTGGCATTCGTCATGCCAGCCTGTTTTTAGGCTAGGACTTTACACAGTTGTTTTGGGTATCAGGTAAGGTCATTTCATGTTCTGTGAGAAAAACAAACTATGAGGTATGCCTAAATGCAAGCTTGAATGCATTCTATAAACACATGAAAATAGGCATCCTAAAAATGTACAACATCACAAAGAGAAGGAACATAGGCAACAGGAGATTCATAACACCCTTTACAAAGGGGACATATTATAGATCCCTATGAACCCATGGCAAACATCACCAGCATAGCAAAGATTATTAAAAGTGTAATTATGCATATCAAACACCACAGACGGGACAATTAGAACAGGGAGGCTTCAGGCTGCCTGGAACAGATGGTTTGCCCGTTTTAGGAGAGTACAGACATACGTGTTATCAACACTTACCTCAGCATTCTTTCATTCTTTTACATTTTACCTTTATTACATTTGCCCACATAGAAGTGCGCTGCAACTTCTTTCAGATTAAAATGACAATAAATGAGATCAGTCTGTGTCTGTGACCCTGAAATTGTCTTGTCAATGATATTTGGGACATTTTGGGGTGAATATCAAATTGCTGTGGGTGTGTCGTATTGGTGTGACCAGTGGTAAACTAGGATGTGGCTAGGTGAGACTAATGGCCAGAATGCATGGAAATCATAGGAACAAGAACAATGGAGGAATGCAGTAAGAAAAGAAAGTACAGCGAAGCTGAACGTGCAGCAGACAAGATCCGTCAAAGAACACAGTTGAACATTGACATTGCTTTTCCATCTGATGGAGATGAAAGGGATGAAAAGCGACATAGAGCTAGCCTGTAGAATATTAGCTATGTAGAATGCTAGCCTGTAGAATGCTAGCTATTTAGAATGATAGCCTGTAGAATGCTAGCTATATAGAATGATAGCCTGTAGAATGCTAGCTATGTAAACTGCTAGCATGCTAGCATTTACGCAGCAAGCTAGCAGTGCCAGATTATATCATCCAGTTCATCAGACAGCTCATCATGATGAGTGACAAGTGTTGGGGCTTAACTTGGCCAACTGAGGGGGAATACACTTAAAATACTCAAGGCAAGATAGATAGACAGAGAGGTAGATAGACAGACAGACAGATAGATACGTAGATAGACTCTGGAGGAGGCCCTGGAAGTCCATAGCTGAGCAGTCACATGGATAACTCTTTGTGACTTGTAGGTGATACTGACTCACCTTGCCTCCAGGATACCTCATGTAAATTGGGCAGACAACATTTCATATTCCAGACTGGTGCCCAAGTCCAGCATGGCACCAGCACAAGGCCATGGCACAAGGACCATTTTCACATTCAGTGGTTTGCTTCTCCTGTGACTACTTAGCACTACACCGTCTCAACATACTGAGAGTAATGACAGCACAGTGAAATGGAAACCACACACACACACACACACACACACACATACTGTATACACAGACACAAACATTCACACACTGAGACACAAAGTGGGGGGTGTGAGAGATAGATGTACCATAGAGACTCATTGATCTTCTCAGGAGGGGGTAAGCTGAGATCAATCTCCCTGCACAACAGTGACCCCTGGTGGAAGAGCAAAGTTCTCTAACAACAGAGACAACACTTCTCCCAGTCTCTCTCACCCTTCTCTCTCTCTTGGTCTATGTATTTTCCTTATGTTAATAGTCAGCTAATGACATTAAGAGATTAAAAAAGTGTAATGTACTGAATCATTTCAGTGTTTTACTGTGTCATTCAAATGTTTGATAGCAAGTTCAGGTTTTATTGGCATGCAGGACATTAAAAAGAGCATCAGGATTTTGAAATCAAATACCTGACCAACATATTTACGTCTGCAAAAGGTGTAGGATTGTACAAATTGTAGTCTTAATGACAGGATGAGGCTACAGCTGCCTCTATCCTATGCAATATTGAGTGGGAACATGGTGTTTCTCTCTCCATAGCACTCCCCACACCATTTCCCCTACTGTGGTTAAGACAAAGCACACGTCTACCTCATCCAGTGTGGACCCGTTACAGTAGCAACAGCTGCAGGAGTGCTTTGACAAGAATAGGTAATGAACGATTTACTCTTCAGATTCCCGAGACTAAAAAGGTGTGCTTTATATTTTCGTCTAAATAGCTGCACGGCTGACATTTATGGATTGGAGCCAGCAAGAAGTTCATTAATCAAACATAGGGAGGGAAAAAAAGAACAACTAACAAGGTATCACAGAGTAAAATCTATTTGGATTCGTCCTTAATACATGAATAAACTTGTTTGATGTATGAAGACGGTCAGAGACACAAACTGGTGCAGTTATTGCATGATTCTTACCTTACATGATAGAAAACGGGCTAAAAATATAAACAATAATATGCCGAATATTTCCCGCTATGGCCTTCATAATTTGATTAGTCACTTCTATTAAAAGGATTCCACTCATCATAGCTATGTCTACTTATTGTCAGGGCATATATATATATATATATATATCCTTCATCACTTTGCTCTCCCTGTTGTTTTCACAGACCTTAAGACCACATGGATAATGTATGAGCGCGGACTTAAAATATATCAAACAATATCAATAAATAAAACGTACCCACACCACGCTCTGCAATATCTAAATATAAAGTGCTGACTGTGACTTCTTGGCTGTTAGCGCTGGCATATTTTTGCTAGTGCTAATCTGTGAGATTCTTGTATAGCAGTTGGTGTGCAGTTGAATTATACCCACGGTGATAATGAAAAGCTGAGGCACTTCAATCCCCGGCCATTAGTGGTGCATTGTAATTCAAAGCCTTGTCGTTTTTGTAACATATACATATTTTGTGTTATTTTATTATACAGTACACGCATCATGTGATTATCCCTACCAGACTCTCAGAATGCCACCTTTTGGCAACATCCTCAAGGGTTCCTGATGCCTCTCACAGTTCAAAGAGTCCCTTCCTGCATCAGCAATATTGATTACATGCTTTCATTCATAGGGTGTAAAAAGTAGCACCGTATTTACCTCGCGTGTTACGTTTTTCAAGGGTTATGACAGAGCTCATACATTTGAGGTGCCTGATAACTGTTGGCCCTTGTATCACTTCCATTTTAGCCTGCCAGGGGTGCAGTATCCATCTCCATTACATGGTCACAGATGGATAGCAAGGCCAGGCTTGGCACAGCTCACAGAGTGGTGCTGTTCCTCTGAGAATAGACCCCTGCCACCGTATTCACATGGACTGTCTCTCCTGGCTGTCCCCTCGCTCGGCGTGGAGTGGGAGAGCTACGACTGCACCATCCAGTACAATGGGAGATAGGGAGGGAGGGAGGAGGAGGGAAGAGGGGGGTGCTGATGAGAAGGAGAGAGTTGCCATTGTCTCCAGGGGAAACAGGGATGGCAACGGTGAGACGCTCTGCAGACACAGGGATTAGATCATTTAGAAATTCAACCCAGCCCTTGCACACCAATTCCTCTTCTTCTGCTCTAAAACCGCCTC
>CABFOQ010014432.1:27055-41528 GCA_900660455.1 Gephyroberyx darwinii | reverse complement strand
ATGAATAGACATAAACACACACACACACACACACACACACACACGCACACACACACACACACACACGATGTGGTGTGTACATTCTTTACAGTAAGAGTGAACCATAGTTTCCGGGCTCCATTTAATAGCAAACAAAACACCCATAATGCAAACAGTTTATTTTGCTTTATCTGACAGGCTAATAGGCTACAGAGAAAAAAAACATTAATAGCGAGGTGAGGAGGGATTTACTGTACAATACATGTGAACTTACCGTATACACTTCCCCTGAATTAGAGGCCTGTCATCTTTATGAAACAGATCTGTGTACCATCGGTCCCTGTTGACTGGGAAGTAACTGGAAGCCTCCCTAGCAACATTGTTACTGGTCCTTTATTGAAGTTAATCTGACCTTAATTGAACCAGTTCATCCAATGAGCCTGAACCAGACCTGGAGCCAGTAGATAGTATTCACTTTAAATAAACACGTAAATTCTGTTGTGACTCTTTGATGGCTTAAACTCTCCCTCCCTGCTCGCCCCAAGGTGTATGTCTCTGAGTGCTTGTCTGGAGACACAAACA
Source organism: Gephyroberyx darwinii (assembly GCA_900660455.1). Taxonomy (NCBI): domain Eukaryota; kingdom Metazoa; phylum Chordata; class Actinopteri; order Trachichthyiformes; family Trachichthyidae; genus Gephyroberyx; species Gephyroberyx darwinii. The sequence goes on along the minus strand of CABFOQ010014432.1, from coordinate 40,967 downwards.
CCGCCTGATTCATCTCTGTGCGTATCCATCAGGGCTGTAAAGCCTTGGATGTCACCTTGTCATCCTGGCTCTTCCTGGCTTGGTTGTCTGACTGTGTAAACTCAGGGGACTGACACTGGGATAGGGCTAAGACGAGCCAGCTAGTGGAATGTAAGCATTTGCGAAACGTGAGAACTTGTCTACGATTTGCACTCTGTGTGCAGTCCAAAGCACCATTATGCTGTGTGTGTGTGTGTGTGTATGTGTGTGTGTGTGTATGTGTGTGTGTGTGAGTTTACCTGACTTGTTTCTACAAAGACTTTAGTTGCTCCTGACAACCACATGAACATAATACACCAGCTATCACGGGGTGAGTCTGTTCACGTCATATAAAAATCTAAACATGACAGCTACCCTGTCTCCACAACCACTTTACCTCTGTCCTATCTCTCTCTCTATCTCTCTCTCGCTCAGCCGCTCAATTTATATCCGTAATGTGCAAAAGGTGGAAACATTGTACGCATGTGACCTCGGTTAGAGGGAGGAGGTAATTACGTTATTTGGTAACTAGCCATGACACTTTTCATCACGCTTTTTCTGATCATTTCTGATGGCCTGAAAGAGGGCTGTGTGTGTGTGTGTGTACGTGTGCACGCGGGTGAGCATGTATCTGTGCTTAAGGGAACATAAGATAACATTAATTACCAACCTATTACAGATGTGAATAGTTGGCAGTCTACTGTAGCACAAGCACATACAGACTCTTGTAGCTTTTTCCAAGTAGTAGTCTTAAGGCATAAAACTAGAGTATTCCTCAACATGAAAGACACAAACAAAATATGATCCCTCTGTATCGCTTCATCTTTCCACAGACATAATTCAGAGCATAACATGCCACTGTAATTGACCACAAAACAATAACTAAATTACAACTTAGACAGGCAGAACCATTAGTTCAGCAGAAATATTTGAAAAGGTCCAGAACACCAATCTGAAAACAATTACTGAGGGCAGGAAAGCACCAGAGAGACTTTCACAGAAACAACATGCATTTTAATATATGGTTATTTAGCTTTTTGGCAGGTGGCCACACCACCCTGCATGGCTGCCATTTACATAATCCTAAAGAGAGCTGGACTGAATCCTAGCGCAGGACTGATTTGGTATGAGCTATAGAGTCGAATAGGCTGGAAAGACTTTCAGATTCACGATGGTGACTACAACTTGACCGTAATGCATTCATTTATTGACAGCTCATAGAGCAAAAACTCCAAATTCTTTTATCATGAGGAAACTTTTCCCAAGTTGCCGATTGTCTTTTTTATATTCCTGCTCTTTGAATATATTCCTAGAATGGCTGTAAGCAGTGAAATCCAGGGTTAACCAATACTCTCCAGATGTGTGTCTACTGCCTCCAAGTTTAGCTGCTCTTGAATATTACCTACAAGCACCTAGAGCACGACCTTGTCATGCGTCCCTCTCAGCCTCTCAGCCTATTAACTTTCAAATACACCCATGACACTCAAAACACACACCTTCCCTGATAGCTCCTAGTTGGCAATATCTTCTGTCTGTCCGTCTGTCTGTCTGTATGTCTGTATCTCACAGATACACTGTTTGGCCCAGGTCCCAGTCATGCTACTCCTCCATTAAGGGTCCTGGTGGCAGTGGGACTGCCCTATCGAATGCCTGTGGACTGTTTGATCCCATCCCAGATTTCAAAGGGGGACACCTGATCCCCGCCCAGGGTGAGGCGGGTGAGGTAGGGGGGATGGGCAGGACGTAGGATAGGGGGTGGAAAGGAGTGCATGGGGTTTGAATAGATGGGCATAGGTAGGATCCTAGTTCTTCTCTCTTTCTCTCTCACTCTCTCCCTCTCTCTCAAGGCCTCCTGGATCCTGTTTCAATAACAGACAGATAAAGATGGACAGGCAGGTTGGCTGCAGGTGGGTTTGGGTGGAGTAAGAGTGGAGGGTGTGGGGGTCCTCTCATATGTCAAATCCTATACGAGTTAACATCAAGTTCAGATCTACAGACATCAAGATCCACAGTCCATCAGGAGTAACTTACTTCAAAATGAAGCTTCTCTTTTTCTCTCTCTCTCTCTCTCTCTCTCTCTGTTTTCTCTTGTGTCACGTGTTTTTAATGTCACAGCAATGTCAGGTTGCAAGTGTTGTAAAGATGAACCCTTGGGGCCTAATGCGCGCTGTAGCAATGATAGGAATTTTTACAGTTTAAACACAGACCCAATCACCTTTCAAGCAGGTGGAATTTCTGCCAGCGGATGTGACTGTTTTGCACTCAGTCTTCATGAATGTGAGGACTACCTTGACTGTGATTGTCGACGCAAAGCAATAAACTAAAGTATCGGCTTCATCTGTCAGACATGTAAACAGATGATTAACACACACAAACGGCGCATAAGCTAGAGTACATATGTTGTCCAGTGCAGGCCCTACTGAACAACTCAAGAACTGGTTGATTTTCACATTAATCAATAAATTTGAGTCATTTTGCAATGCATTTTCAATCATTTCACTTGGTTCCAATGGTATGGTATAATGGTATATAATATAATGGTATATAATGGTATATAATAATGGTATATAATAAAACAAATGTAGATGTAAATTTGAGTGACAGTGTTGTTGCAGGATACCAACGAAATGTTTGTTTCAGACAGTTTCAGAAGGATTTCCTCTGAAATCATTAACAAGGCTTACACTGCCTTATAAAGCAATGGTGAAGACCGGTCACTTGGTGCAATACTGGAGGTCAGTCCACTGGTGCATAGTTTACCATTCTTATAAACTATGACTCACGAAGATAGTCTTAAAAACAGCATGAAGAGTCCTAAAAAAGTCATAAAAATAGCTTATTCTGTGCTCTCCAGTCTCCAGCACTGTAATATACACCAAATAAACCCATTGTCACCCATAACTATTAGGAAACAGACAACAGAGGATGGCACAGAGATCTAAATGATTATATATAGCTATATGATAGACAGGGTTACTGTTCTACAAGGCCTACAGCCATGCTAAAGTGACGTGTTTGGATTTGGGTCTCTCAGTGTAATGGGATATTGAGAATCCGGGACACTAAGATTCCTCTAGACTCTTAAATCAACCATACACTCATAAAACTTCTGGGTCCTGTGTGTATATGTGTGTGTGTGTGTGTGTGTGTGTGTGTGTGTGTGTGTGTGTGTGTGTGTGTCAGCGAGGAGGGTAAATCATGCAGGGTCAGACCCAGAGGTGTCTCTGCAGGCAGGTTGCACCACTATGTCACAGAGTCAGAGACGCCAAACACACACCTGTGTCTGGAGCTGTGTCTGTAATCTGCACACAGCTGTAAGAAAAGAAAAGTGTCATACCTGTTAAAATAGTTCAAAAGTACAAATGCAGTGCGACAAAATATAGAAATTCAGGACTTTGCTCTAATGGATTCACTGAGAGATTTCCCCTATTCAGAACATTGATAAATATCACATATACAGTCAGTGATTTTGAAATGCTACACAGCTCAAACGCCATCAATGAGCTAACTAGTTAGAAAAGTAGTTAACTCACAGGGCAGCTTGATTATAGAATCCATGTTCTTTCTCCTATTTCTATATTAGCTCAATTAATCACACATATAAGGAATCAGCTCCTTTAGACTAAGCTGTGACACCTTGTATGTCAAACTGCATGCTTTTAGTCAGCAACATTTAGCACCTTTGGCCTTTAATAACCTTTTTTGACTTTTCGGTCATCTGTATTCATGCACTCACACATGACGCAGGCAATCACATGTGCATTAAACATGGGAACACCCACACCCACACCCACACACACACGCACATACATTTGTATCATGTGCTCTTTAAAGAAGGGATAATTACCTGTGATTATGAGAAGGTTCACACAATGGAAATATAGATAATGTTACATTAATTACCCTCATCTCCCACTGAGCAATTACAACACTGTGATTACGAGTAATTACATTAGCATTATACTAATTTACACTATGCTCAAGCACTATGCTTAGCAGTAAGCCCCTACTGTAGAATTCTCATATATTACCCACAACGCATTTGGTTTTTACAGAGTTCTGCTTGTTTAGTTATACAGGGCCTCAAATTCTCATTACTAGCCAAGCATAGTGGCTAACTAACAGCATTGCTGTGGCTAAGCAAGCATAACACAAGCTTTACAAGGCCCCCTCTGTGTCATTAGCATTGTAGTTATGTTATTCCACTAACTCACTGCTAGCCACCCCTGAATCCAGACCATAAGGTGAGTGCATGAGAGCTTGGGCATTCACATAGTGTTGAAGCCACTTGGAGTGAGTGAAGGCTACAAAAAACAAGCAGCAATGAAGACAAACAGATCCGTCTCACTTCGTCTCCCTTGCAGGTTTTATGGCGCAGAATAATGATGCATCGTAAACAGTTTACCCAATTAGGTAACTAGCCAAACTGGACAAGGTGGAAGGAGGAGGGTGTTCTTCAAAAACAAACCCATAATTTGTCATTATAGACCATGTTTATTTCTCATGCTGCCATCTGAGCCCCCGTCACCTCCCCTCATCTATAGCTGCATTCCTCCAGATGGGACAGGGCGTGCTACAATCCAGTGGCGCCTGCAGCCGGACGCTTGTAAAAATACAGAGTAAACTATGTGTACATTTAGTTCAGCTGACATTTTTAACTTTTAGTTATCTTGCCTATGTCATTGCATTTAATTAAAGTCTCTTATTTACAACTAGGATTTCTCTGCTGGTGCATTGTTGTTATGTTTTGGCTGAACTGCTCTTATGTCAATGCGGTTGAAATGAGGAAAATCATTGATTTTGTGTTTGTGTTGCATGGTTAATTTGTTGCACATAAGCTCTCTTAATGTGATCTTCGTCCTGCTGTGTCTCATAGCTGTTCATTGAGTGGTTGTTGTAGGCCCGTTGTGTGGTCTCTGAATTGTGTGTGATTGGCTAATTGTTTGGTATAGTACTTTATTTATAGGCTACATGTGTGATGTCACCATAATGTATAGTGCAAACTCTGTCACCAAGTGTTTGCCCATCCATCCGTGTGTGTGTGTGTGTGTGTGTGTGTATGAGAGACTTGACGGGGTGAATGGTGGTTGTTTGCACCGGGATGTTCTTGTGCGTACAACAGGCGGGCGCCACTGCTTCGGTCTACATTCCCAAGCTCAGCACATCACCTGGCATCAAAATCAAAGGGAATTATTTGGTCATGTTATCGTGTACTCATCTCAAATGGGTTTTCTGGTTAAACAATAATTTAATCGGCAGAAAAATCAGCGGTGACAAAATCCATGTGATTTGGCTGGGGAAACACTGCCCCCCTCTTAGCTCCGACCAGTGTTATGGTTTCCAAATTGAAACTCAAGCCTTCAGAATGTCATACAGCAGTACAATGCAGCGTGCCGCCCATGCTGTGCTCAGCATATGTGGAGAGGATTAGTTTACTGGGGTCTGATGTTTTATTTAGCATGTGTCAAAGTGGTGTGTGTATGCGTGTGTGTGTGTATCTGTGTGTTTAAAGCACTATCAGGGAACACTAATCAACAGCCTATTACAAATGTGACTGATGATCTTTGCCAGTATGCTGCAGCAGAAACTGACGTAGGCCCATATAACTTTTAGTGTGTCATACACGGATGCATTTGTACGTATGTTTGTGTGTGTGCGAGAATACTACCATGTCTACATGTGCGTATCTGTGTGTGTATCTCCCTGTGCACGCATGTTTGTGTATCCATATGTGCATGATATTTTATTTAGTGCATGTCACTGCCCCTGGTCACACTCATCTGAACACAGAGACACACTGATGCAACCTAAAACCCAGGGCTTGGATGGCTCTCTTGTAATAACCCTGACATCATTAAAAATAAAGGGGGGAACATGACAATTACCACCTATTAGAGTCTGTCTAGCACAACCACACTGAGTCTGCACTGCATATCTAGCCAAGACTGGAGGTTAACAAGTTTCTCCTTATATACCAATTTTATTCATATTATTGTTAGCATGTTTAATGATATTAAAGGTGTTATTAAGACATTGTTAACTCACTAAAGAATTATTGAAAAACTTCCAATCAGGCAAGTTTGCAACATGTGAATTGGAAAGACTCCACTCAACTCAATTCAATTCAACTTTTAACTAAACTACCTTTATTTGCAAAACATGATTAAGAAAACTATACTTATCCTGAACCATAGTGTATTTGAAAACAAAATAATGAAAACTGGATAATATGTTTAACCTAGTAATTTTTCATAATGTTCTTACCTGCATTCAGTGGTACACTGTCCACATGCTGTTCCAATTTGTGATACAATAAGATTATAACACTTCCCCTGACAGGATAACAGAGTAAGCATGGAGATTTTGCAGATCACCTGAAAGCTTTCAAATTTGATTCTCCCTCCTCCCAAAGACATAAATACAATTCATTTAAGATGTAACACGGCCATAAATGTGTTTTACAAGCACATTCTTCACCAACATGTTGAACAGCATAATCAGGGCAGGAATCCTCCAGTGAGCTGACTTCAGTGGAGGGAGGAAGTCATTTGGTCTGAAAGCTGCATTCCCTGGCCAAAGCATTGCACAGGGAGGAATCTCTGGGTTACATTAGCTCTGATCTTTGTTTATCTCAAAATCCTTATCTCAAAATCTCTGAAATCGGCTCTTATGGATGTTTGTCTCTGAGTATATACCTCTCTGGGTGTCTTGGGGTGTCAGTGATTCTTGATTCTATCCTTGCTATCACATGCTATCACCCCGTCGCTTTTTGTCCACTCATATGGAAGCCCATGAGGGAGTTAATTAAAATGATAATGTAAACTTGAAAATGAAAATGCGGTTCTACAATGGCATTATAATTTTCCACATATATATGTGTTATTTGAGTAAAAATGAAAATGAAAATGCAATAATAATAGGACATCACTTCCTCGTTCAGTGACTTCTCTGCTGTTCCTGGACCAGCTTTAAGTGCCAACCGGAAGTAGCAGTGTTTGTCTATGGGATCAGTTAACTCTCAATGTTCACAAATAAATACAACACGATTCACAAATGTATTTTAAGATTTATATATAAATGACTCTAAATGTAGAAGAGGCGGCTTTGGCATTGTTTCATGAACTGGGTGAATCTGATGGTGGACGTTGCAGTATGTGTTTCCCAGTGGGACCTTTGAGGGAGTAACACAGGGGGCGGAGTCCAGTCGAGTTAGACTTGTACTGCCCGAGATATGTTTGATGTCTGTCAAGTGTTTGAAGATACGTTGTTGTTTGTACTTATTACTATAATCAAACACTTATTGAAACAGTGGAGAAGTCTCAGACTTGAGCGATGTGGACTGGAGCGAGGAGGAGTGTTTGTCTGATTCCGGCTGTGAGCCAGAGGGACGTAGCCTAAGCCTACTGGGCAGAATGGGGACGGCGGCTATTATTTTTTCATGTTTTTAACGTTATATTATTTCAGGTTCAGGGCTACCGGAGATCGAAATTGGCGAGAGTTTAGGTGGTAGGTGGTATTGAAACAGTGAGTTACTCGTGTAAAAAAATAAAAAGTAAAATAAATCCAAAATTAAATAATCCCATAAATCATGCTACAATTACGGTAAGAAAACTGGGTTGCTAAACACGTCCCCGTTCTGCCCGTTAGGCATAGGCTACGGTCCCTCTGGGACCTCTACGGTCCCTTTTGTCCCCAAAAGAGCGTGGTAACATGAAAATGTAAATGCAAGAGACTGGGGGCGCTGTTTCGCTTATTGCATTTGGATATTGTCCATTGTAGCGCAGGTTAAGTCTTTGAAAATGAAATGTCAAACAACCTTTCCATTTTCATTTTAATATGGTCATATAACGCCCATAGGAGTATGTGAAAATGAAAATGCAAATTGGATTATTGCATTTTCATTTTCATTTTGACTCAAATGACACATACAAAGGTGGAAAATGATACTGCTATTGTGGAATTGCATTTTCATTTTCAAGTTTACGTTATCATTTTATTTAAGTCCAGACCTTTGGTTTCTCTCTTTGTCTATCTGATTCTGTCTCTCTCTCTCTTTCTTGCTGTTTCTCTCCACTTCTCTTCTTTTCAGTCTCTTTCACTTTTATCTCTTTATATCTAGACTTACAGACTCAAGGTATTTTACAACAAGATATGTTGGACATAAGACATCCCATTAATGGAGATTCTCATGCAGAGGCCCTGTCGTAGCCACATCTGTAGATAGTCCATAGCGATGGTATTTCAGGAGGTCAGAGTGGGAATTCTACATTTACAACAGGACCCAAGGGTTTTACCGAGAGAGACAGGAATACTGTACATGCTGAATCACTTCTCAAGACTCACGCATGCCTGGGATTCAGGCATAGCTATCGCCATTACCACAGCTAAATCGTAACCAAAGGCTCTGGTTTCACCTTTGGAATAGACAGAATATGAAACGAGAGGCAGAATTGTGCACTCCCTTCTCCCTCCCAAGTCCACGGATAAACACCTCTGCCTCTTTGTTGATCAAAATCATTCCTGGAACAATCCACATGGATTTTCTTTTTCACAAATCTGTGAAATTGTGACACACAATTTCATCACCATACAGTCCTACCATACATATGTCTGGCTACGTGGCAACATTTCTGATTACAGTATGACTAACCACTGATGTATGACAACACTTATTAGGCTTTGTTTAATTGATCTCTGCTGAGAACATTGTGGCAGTGATTTTCCATGACTGTCTATCCCACAAGAATAAGTTTCCATACTGTGTGTGTGTGTGTGTGTGTGTGTGTGTGTGTGTGTGTGTGTGTGTGTGTGTGTGTGTGTGAAGCAGGGCTATAAACACATGTTAATGGCCGTGGACACCTGTGAATACTTCACTGTTGGGGCCCTTTCTCTTTCTCATACACACACATATCGTCTCTAAGCTGCCCAGATCACATCTGGGTCTGTCATGAGTGGGTATGTACTGAAAGTTGGTGGTTTTCCATGTGGTTATTCTTTGTAAGTCATCTCTATATGCCCACACACACACACACACACACACACACACACACATACCCTCCTGTGGACTGGCGATGAAGACCACCTGGTCAAAATCAGTCAGGGCCAGGGGTTACAATCATTGTGTCTTTAGACTCGTGAAAAGGCTCAGGGAGGGATTGGCAAAGCGGGAAGGAGTATTGAGTCCTACCAATTCTTAACACCTTCAAAATACATTTTCCTGTCCTTTATTTGGAACTCTAAAACTAGCCTGTCATTTTTTGATCGCTCCAGACCAAAACAGATGTGGTACTATGCTAGCTTAAACGCATGGTGCTCTATTTTGGTGACTCAATGGCACGTGGTGGGACCATACAGGGTGTGACAATTGATTTTTAGTCATTTCGTGGCCAGAGGCACAAGGCTCACCTATAGGTTGGAAACAGGGTTGGATTAAAAATACATTACATTATGATTACATTGAATACCAGTAGGTGTGGGGAGCCACCATCCACCATGGCGCTCCAACAATTTGGTGATGGAAGAGGACAATCCGCAGCGGTTCCGCCCAAAAGCTTCTCCAAAGAGGAAACTGGTGTACTTGTGCGGGAGGTGCGGAGTAACAATGCGGCCTAGTTAACCAATCAGAAAGCCTTTTATGAAGAAAAAACATTCATAGAAATATTGAAATTAAATACTGTAATCTCTGTGCATCACAGCACATACTGACTGTGTTGGATGATCATTCACACCACAGCCACATGTGTATATAGTTAGAATGAAAAATGTTGAATCATTTTTTTCCTGCTTAAGGGATTTTAAATTGGAAAGTTAAGTTGGCCACCGTCCACAAAATGAGTTGGTAAGGATCTGTTCATTTGCAAATCTCTTGGCAAAGCCACAGAAAACAGCGTAGCTCCCACCTTTCCTTTGCGGTCCGCGCTTTTAACGTGTTCTGAGCAGGCAGGCAATGTAATCCTTGACACCCAATTTGCACTGCGCTGTTTGACCGTTTCACCCGACACCCTCCACTGCGTTTCTCCTCCTACTTAAGGTGCCTATGATCAACAGCAAATTAGCTTTGTGCTGGCTGAGCTGTTGTTTTCCTTTGGCGAGAGCAATGGCACCCGCCTCAGCAGCAGTTTGCCACCTAGCCACTGCACTCAATGTTAAAATTATTTCAAATTAGACCACATTTGCAGCTGACCTTTCAAAGTTCTACTAATGAGATTGTTGCAAGGTGTAGATTGCTGATCATGTTTTGGTAGCATGAAGCGCAGTTCACGGAGAGTCAAAAAAATACTAAACGGGCGCAAGCAAGAAAAAAACCTGTGTGCACCCGATGAAAATGGCACTTCATCAGTCCAAAGCCCCACCATCCACCATGTGCTGTCATGAAAGTAGAGTTTCAGTTAACATGTTCAAGACATTTATAGAATAACACTTCTAAGCCCTTTGAAGTCAACTCCACTTACAATGTTGTGATGTGTGACAGAGGGAATGGTGTTTGTCAAAGGAAGAAATTTGATGGCCTCTCAAAATGGGATAGACCTCTACCAACAAGAACCAGGCCTTTGGTTCCTGTGAGAGAAATTGGGACATGGGCAAAGGTTTACTGGGCAAACACCTGTCTTTGATACTTACTTTTACAACTCCTGACATATTACATCAGAACTTTAACTCAGGAAGTAACGCTAATGTCACAGCCTATGGTATCTCCTGCCACGATACAGCGTTGAGCCCAGGTAATCAGCCGCAGCTGTCCACACACACATACAGACACATTTGGCATTTTTTAGGACTTTTTTTTTTCAACCCAAAGTCTTTTCAGAGTGAACCAGGGGTTTGACACTGACAAGAGCAGACAGCGGAACAAAAGATGGCAACCATGGGGTTGATCTAAACAAAGCGAACAACTTCCTGCCACCTCTGGCCCTTGACTGAGCCTCCCCCCCCACGATGTGTCAATCTCCAGGTAAAGGCTGAAGCTTGTCAAACACAAAGAAAAATAAACGCGGCCCCCAGTAACATGTTTTCTTTTGCGGCACCATAATACTGTAAGTGCTTGTAAGGGAGGACAAGTGCAAGTGGAGCCCAAACAGTCTGTGGAGCATGGAATGTTTTTGACAGCACCTGCTTCTCACCATTCATCTCTGTCTCCACGCTGAAGCAATGCTGATTAGCTGTGTAGTTTGGACCCTGATCTTCTAAGTGTGTGTGTGTGTGTGTGTGTTTGTCTGTGGCGCATGCACATGCATCCATATGCATATGCACCTGTGTGCACACATACTGCAATTGTGCTTGTTAGACAGTTTGACGGTGTGGCCTATCATTCTGTTCTCACATGCCCACTTCCCTTCAGCACTAGGTAGGGTTTCAGAGGGAGCTGGAAGTAGTTGGCTTAAAATAGGCCACAGTCAGGCACTGTGTTTTATCCAGCTCTGATATGCACTGCTCTGCCAGACAGAGACTCAATGGCATCTCTGATGTGGGCAAATCACTCAGTGAAATTGTCAGCTGGTTTTAATGGTCGCCTTGTCTCTGTGCCATCTCATTCTTTCCTGAAGTATTTCTCTCTCTCTTTGTTTCTCTGCCTCTACCCCCGTCTCTCTCTGTTTGTCTGTCTGTCTTTATCTCTCTCTTTCTCTCTCTCTATGTCTTTCTTTCTGCCGGGATGTAAACCAGATCTGAGACCAGACCTAACAGAAACCGATGAGTTTGTTGCTATTAAACATCTCTTAACAAACAGAAATAAACGCGTGTTCACTGTATCCCTCCACATGTGGCCAACACTCTGCAGACCCTCAACGTGGCAGCAGAAACACGTGACATCATCAGCGAGTTGTAGGCCATAATGCAAACAGGACATTCGTCATTCAGACAAGTGTTTTGTCAAGGTGATGTGGGTTGAACTTCATTCACAATTTTTTGTTGCTATTTAATTGCTTGTTTGAAAACCTTGTAGCCCCAAAGTTTGATGTGTTGAGTTTTTAATTGACTTAAAAAAGTTCACAAGTTCTTAAGTTCATAACCATAGCACCATGAAGCAGGGTGACGTAGCAAGTACAGAGACTATCCTTCAAAAGGAGGGCCTGGGGTCAAGCCCCCATTTCAACAAGTATCCTCTCCGCTGAAGTGTCCTTGAGCAAGACACACTGAGTAACTGCCAGCGACCTGCAAACAAAATGTAATTACCCTACATTGATCAGTAATGTATTGCATTATTGTTACATTGAAAAGCAAATTCAAAAAGGCATTGATAGGAAAGGCATGGATGGGCATATAAAATGGAAAGGCCATTAATAAAAAGCCATTTGTTGGTGCTTTTTGAAGATACATTATGACTACTACTGACTATAGCAACATCTGCATGTTGTACTTCTGACTGCTCTGACAATGAGTATGTGGGTCATCTGATAAAATAGGTCAAGAAAGATTTCTGGTTTGGCCACATCTCTCTTGTACGCCGAGCTACTGGTACAGATGATGTCATATAAATACATGACTCACTTTCATTCATAATCATTGATCATCCAATCCCTCCCTTTGCACGCACACACACACGCACACACACATCCCTGTGTCTTATGTGGATTGGGTTATGGTGATGTCATTTTACAACTATGTGGCGCTGAATACTTGTCGAGATTGTGGAGATGAAAGTACAGGAAGTCAGTAAGTATGTTCTATATCTCGCCCACAGGCAGACAGGCTGAACTCTGAAACCACGAGAGAACACATTCTTACCCAGTTTACTTTTCTTATTGGCCGTAGCCACTAAATACACAGCCTTACACAGTAGCTAACTCCAGCCATGAAATTGTAACTGAGCCCATGGTGAACTCTAGTTAACTGGAGAATCCAGTTACAAACTGGTTAACCGACATCTAAAGCATTGCAAAAATGTCCATTTAGATATACTTAACATGATGTACTCTAATGTAAGCTCAGGGCTCGAGCACTAAGCACTAAGTTTTTCTTTGGTGGACATAAGGCAGTCATGGGCTGGTTGAGGTGTGGTAAAGCTGGCATGGCAGTGTTAGGGTAGTAAAATTCTGTGCTGTAATTGTGGTGGAGGACAGATGAAGGGTAGTAAAGTTATGGCGTACTGTGGTCGAAGGGTGATTGAGGGGTGGTCTTGTGTGGTCCCACTGGGTTAAGTGTGAGTTAGTCAGAGGTTTATGAATGGAGTGGAAGAGACATCTTTATGGGTCTGAGGCCCCAGGCTTTCAGGAGCTCCAGAACATGGTGCGTATAGGTTTAAGTGTCTGTGTGCACGCATATGTACATGCAGGCTCCTCCATTAAGAGTGGCTTCCATCTTCTCTCCCCATCCCCAAATACCTTGAGAGGAATAACGTTTGAAAGGCATCCACTACTGAGAGGGTAGAAGATACTCTAGATACTTTGAGCGATGAAGTAATAAAGTAAATGTAATATCTTTTATCACAGACTATCATGCACAGGATTTGCTCTTTGTCTGATAGGAATGTTTGCTATGGCAAAGAGAGAGTGGAAAAACACAGCAGCAATTACTGTGAAAGTTCAGCTTGGCCATAAACGCAGGCTGGAAATGCTTACTGCAACCTTCAGTGTAACACGGTAAGCAACTCAACCTTCATTGCGTAGACACAGGATATTGAGATCACTTTGGAGTCCATAATGAAATGATTATAAAACAGTCCCGGTCTGTGAGTGAAGTGATCGAGCTTGGTGCCCAATGGCGTCTGAAGCCACGACATCTTTTCCCAGTTAGAAAGGCTTAGTGAGCAACCATCTCACTCCAGTGACCTGTGCTGATTAGAGAGGTGTCTGGCACGGAGGACAGGGTGTGTCTGCCAAGCTCTAACCACCCAAGAACAGTGCTACACACACACACACACACACACACACACACACACACACACACACACACCTCA
>CABFOQ010014432.1:16058-26998 GCA_900660455.1 Gephyroberyx darwinii | reverse complement strand
TGAAAATGGTTACATACAAGTAAAGTTGACTTCCTAAAAATATGTCTACTCATATTTTTGGAAAGGCATTCCTGAAAATGTCAAATGCTGGTGGGATTGAGTCTGGGTTCCACATCATTTCCAGTCAATCGGGTTCAATTAGGTGTTTCATTCCATTCTGCTGATTTTCCTTCAGTCTAGATGGGACTTGATGAGGCGAGTAGCAATTCAGCTTGTGCTGGGGCTGAGCTGAAGATATATGAAAATCTGATGTGAATTTTCACATCAGAAATGAAAAATGAAAAATATAGTAACATCAGCCCTTGGTCTAACCACAAAGCAGGGTTAATCGTTGGAGGCTGTCTCTCTCTTTCCGTCTATCTTTTTCATTTCTCTTTTACTTCTTTGTTTCACCATCCCCACACTATTCGCCCAGCCCACCCCTCACACTCGAATAGAAACCTCATGAGTATCTGACCCTGCCTCTCCCACCCAAAGAGAAATGCATTCAATAGTTCAGAGGAGAACCAGACAGATGTTTGAAAAGAGCATCTGTCCAGAACTATTCCCATATCAAATGAGGTGCCAAGTTTTCAGAGAAATCAATTCTCAGAGAAGAAATCTTTTATCTCATCGCTATCTACATGAACAACTTTCAGCTGACAATTGGAAACCAATTTCCTCTAATAATGTCGTTTCCTGTTCTTGGCCCCATATAATTGCAATGAAAGCGACTTTGGATGCTGCGTGAGTATGTGTTGGCTGAGTGTGGAAACACTATCTCCAGCCATCTCAAGGCCAAGAGGTGAGAGATTCTTGGAATAGAAAGAATGAGGTATTGCATATTACTTTGAACAGTGTTTTGGACTAAAACATGGCCGTTAGCCCTCGGGACAGGGGTTCTGAATGTTATTCAAAGGCTAACATTCAGAAATTGTTATGTGCTAAAAACATCCGATTCCAATTGTTCCTCTCCATTTGAATGGTTGGCAGTTATATTAATGATATAATAGGGTACAAATGCCAGTAAAGGATAATGGTTTTATGAATGACCACAAAGATTCCAAAACTCCTTCAAGCAAGTATTTTCATTTGGACAAATCTGTCAGGATAGGACTAACCTAATGCCAAATGAATGCCACTCCAGGGTTGTAATGTCTGTGCTCAGTGATCCAGACCTGCTCTGAATAGTTTGGATGAGTAACATGGTAGTAACGGGAAAGAGAACAGAATGAAATCCCAGTTTCCTCCTTTCCAATTCTCTGTAGAATTGTCTGTAGAAAATATTCTTTTGAAATTGTTTCATAAGAATCATCACTCTCTAGCCTCTGATGAATAAGGTTGTCCATGCAATACTCAACACCATCAATTTAACATTGTCATATCAACACTCATCTTTATGCTTCATAAAGTGTGTTCAACATCCATGTGCTGCAAGATGCTCTACGTGCACTACCTCCTCTCGTGGCCAGTCTCTCCAGTCCACATGCTGCCGCTAATTTTCCAGACTTAGTGTGAAAACTACATTGGGAGCATCCTTGAACTCAAAGGAGCCTTTTCCATGACACACAGCACCAAACAAAAAACATCCGCCCTAAGCCTAGTCACACGTATACAAATACACCACCACACAAACATACACACTTCCCCATTCATGTTCTATGGTTTACAGATTATCCCTTACTGAATGACCTTGCCACTGACAGTCCTTTTGCTTATTGCTTTCTCACTCCATACTTCTTTCTCGTCTCTTTTCACCTCCTCTTTTTCTCTCCATCCTACATCATGTAGCTTTAATGGCTTTACCAGATGTTGTTTTCTAGTAGCAGATAGTAGCTACTGTGTGGCAGCAGATGTGTCCTATGTCCTGGGGTTTTGTTTATGGCTCTAACTAAGCCCAGTAGACCAGTACCAGCCCTGCTGTCTGTCAGATATCAACTGCAACCCACCACACATATTAAACATGGTGTTTAACTCCCTTTGTGTTGGTACATGAAACACTCCTTGTGCGAGCTCTGCCTGGCTGCTTTTGAAAAGGACAAGTAAGTGAAAATCGGAGAGTTTTCTTTACTGGCAAATGAATGACATCCTAAATTATAATCCTTTCATCTGAAACAAGTGGGCATGCATCTACAAGAAGACGTTTTTCAGGAGAAGACAAAATTCAAGAGAGGAGGGAACATTTAGGGAACATTTGAGTGTTCTTCGCCGCAAATGTATTTCTAAAGCAGGAGCGATAAAAAGTGCATCTAAGCAAAGAGTTCAGGGGAATTCAAAGATTATTGATGCTACTGTGTATCAGTAACACAACCTGTCCTAAAGCTTTCCAGTGAAGTCTGTGTTTTGGTTAGGTCCAAACAAATGACAAAAATGGGCTCGAAGTCAAATACAAGCTTAGGCATGGTACATTTAGTGTGTCCCTATTAACTGTGCATGGTGCATGTGTGTGTGCAGGCGCCTGTGTGTTCTTGTGTGTGTATGTGCATATTTGTCCCTATTCACAACCCATCTCAGTCCCATGCTGGCTCCAAGAGCAAACTGGTGAGCTCATTCCCATTACATGTTGTGTGTTATGCTGGCATTTCCCGCCTAATCCCCCTTGTCAACTCAGTCTGACATGGGTCTCTTTTGGTCTAAGCATACCAAAGCATAGTTCAGGACAAAGGAACCAGCCTAAAAGCTCAAAGTCAAACACACTGTTCATGTACAGTACGACTGACAAAACCTTTGTACATTGACTTATCACTTGATCCATCAGTGTTTGGTGGTCTGCTGACTTTTGGCAGGTCTCTTGAAAAGTAGTGGATGTGTGCTATAGAGAATAAAAGGAGCAGCAGGTAGAGAGACTGCCCTTCAACTAGCTGACCTGAGTTCAAGCCCTCATGTCAGCAAGCATTCCCCCTGCTGAACTGTCCTTGAGCAAGACCCTGAATCCCTAGGAGGATAAATAAAGTATTATTACAGCATTAAATACAAGGTTTCTGCAAAATCAAACCCCAGTGAAGCTATGAACCAAGCAAAATAAATGGGGCATTTTGTATAATTAAGTATACTTCAATATTTAGTGAAGTGAAGAAAGGACCTAAATACAAGCAAGAATTACTCATTTAGAAAATGCTGTGTTATGCTTCTCACCTTACAACAAATGCATACATAATGTTCTATAACACAAAATGATGATTTACAGGGAGTTTGATAGGTATGCTGATCAATACCATTGACTCAACAAAACTCACTTTCTGACCCATACTCTGTTTTGGAACAGAAACGCTCCTTCTATTGGAATTTCAAGACATTCCCAATCTCCCCACCCTCACCTACTCTATTTTGGAGATGGAGGACGGTGCTGAAAGACATTTTGTTCTCAAGACAAAAAAAACAAATGACAAATCAGTGTTACTATAACAGTAGTCTCCATCACGATTTATTACCTCTTCAAGTTCCTTGGTTGCCGATAGAGGTCAATAAAAGTCAATAAAAGCAATTACTTAATTCTTCAGATCCAGTAATGATGAGGCCTGGAATCTCTTCAAATGGGAGAGGGGTGTCGCACCACATCCACATTGACAGACTGGGAGTGTTTTCTCTATTGGTTAGGGGTGTGGGGGGCATGCCCAGAGGTTGGCGGGGGTGGTAATAGAGCTGTTCCTCCAAGGCGTGACCTTTAACATGTCTATCACCCTCACTTTCTCTCCTGTGCGTTTCTGCAGTACAATAATTTCCCACAGGCTTTAACACTTTACCTGTTTGGAAAACTATCCAGGGATTAGTCAGAGCTGGAAACACCCTGGGATCACCGAGGTATCATAAGGATACCATAAAATAGGTTTATATCTGTTGGGTAAAGGCCAACCCCAATAATTTTCCATTCCTGGCTGTTTCTTACTGTTTCTTATGTACGTTACCTGTGATAATTGGCATATAGTAACATACTGTGGTACAATTCCTTCATGGTTAGCTACTGCAGCAGCAATAATACCTCTGGCTACAACGTCCCAAGTGATGTCAGAAGCTGTAGATCCACAATATAAAGGCACTCTGTGAAGAGAAGCTCAGACGGTCTCAGTAATGGCAATGTCAGATTCCGGTACTTTACACTGGCAATGGAGCATCTCAATGTCAACATGCTGGGAGACAGAAACATTAAACCTATTTCATCCTGACATATGGAAACATGAGTGCTCACCAGACAGTTTGTGTTTTGGCCTTTTTTTGTGTGTATGTGTGTGTGTGCGTGTGGGTGTGTATATACCTGCACTGCATGCCTGTGTATGTGAGTGGACATGCAAGAGCGTGCACGTGTCGACCCTGTTTAACCCTTTAAAAGACTCTCCATGGGAGTAAAGCCAAGCCAGCTGCTGCTTTGTTTCTCTCCCAGGTGTTTCTTTTACCTCAACCTTCACAACTCACCCTGACTCTTCACCTCTCTCATCCCCCCTGACCCCTCACAACTCTCCTCAATCCCCTGCCTCTCTCCTCCACCCCCCAAAACTCACCCATGACTCCTCACCTCTCTCCTCACCCTCATCCCCCCAAACTCTCTGTTTCTATCATTAACTATGTCTACTAATCCCAGAGGCAGAATGAGCCATATGATGACACCAAAATGCACCACCCCCTTTGGGACAATGTGGTTGGAGGAAATGCCCCGTAACATGTATAAATGTCAGTACAACTAGTATGTCATCTAATAGCCTAGTGCTCATATATATATCAGGGAGAAAACAAGAGTAAAGGAACAATCCATGCACCAAACCTGATCTTCCCCTTGGTGTAGAGCCAAAAAAGAACATGTGTTAGTTGATGTTGACTTGGAAACAAAGTTGGTCATTGAAAGTGCAAACGGAAAATCTGCTTCACACCTGTCAAGTATAATCATAATAATATCATAATCATACATATCCAGTAACTATTTTGATCAATTGATTGCTATATATATCCACATTTATAAAATAGTTTTGATGATAGTCACATTGTGCATATTGTATTTATTTCCTATGATGACGTGTTAGTTGGCAACTGTACAAAGGAAGAGTTACCTTCTTATGCTTGCACAATCATAATTGAAGTGACATTTATGACCACAGACAGGCAGTAAAAATAAATGGGAGGAATTTTCTGGACAAATTGTGATGAAAATAATTATCAGGGTAGTGTGTGTAGTCATCAACAGACATGCTCTGACGTGTAGTAAGTAAGATGTTTAGTCACAGAAGTTTGCATCTCTGGGAAAACAATCTCCAGACAGACAGTGGTCTCTCTTTCCACGAGATTTTGTGGCTCATATGTATGGAATTCATGTTTAAAAAAAAAGTTTTCTCTGACATAAGGAATGGGGGATTTTGTGGGAGGGAGTAGTGAAAAGTGAATTTTGTTTCAAATTCTGAATAACGTTCAATGTCCTTGTGCTGTCTCAGGCATGTGATTACTGCCAGAAGGTTAACCACAAAATAGATTTTGATATGTGGGGTGAGGATGAAAGCCAAGTGATTTCCTGCTCATGGCTGGTTCCCATCCATGTGGCTATGCTATAGCTGCTAAATAAATGCACATCCATGCTGCAAGTTTAATGCGATTTTGTCAAAACCATTACTGGCTCATGTCTGCGATTGTTTGTATTAGGCTGCATGGGAAATGAATGCACTTTGGTAAGATACCCCACCGCAACAATGTGTTTTGAGGCAGAGGAGATCTACAGTACATGTCTCTGAGTTGTGAGCTGTGCGGGAACAGACCCTGAGGCCAGGGCTCAATTACAGGACACAATGCCCTCTGTGTGTGAGAAACAACCAGCCCTATGGAGTTTTGCTATAGCGTTGGGTTAGTCAGACACTAGAAAATGACGTTAATCTATAGACACTCTATGAGGATAATGCATGACAACCTAACTTAGATTTTCTTTTACAGACGCTAGCACCAGTGCCGTATGAAATCTGTACTGATTGAGGTCATCTGTAATGATTTGTAAAGGGATATTTAAATATGTTTTTTTTAATGTTAAATGACCCTCCAAGAACAGAAAAAGACAAATTGCTACTCTATGCTCAGTGAATTCAGAACCCAAACAAAACAAGCAATAGCCTTAAAGGATGGAGTTGAGAAAAGATGGCAAGCAGGCTACTTAGCTCCACAAATGTTGAAAATAGGGGCATTTTCTCAACATTTTGAGTGAATAAAGAAACTAATTACAGTGAACAAAGCAGCAAGCTGGAAAGAATTACACAGAATAAAAGCAAGTGTGTATAAAAATGGTGAGTTGTGCTCATTACCTAGTTAAATAATTGTGCTGGTAGGAGAGACGGCTGTGGGCGCAAGTATACACAACATTTCGAAAGAGCCAGGCCAAATAACACTGGTCGAAGTTGAAGATGATATATGAACATTTGCCTTTAAATAACTGGTATTAGTTGAGAATAATGTTTGCTGTTAGTAAGTCAACAAAGAGAAGCAAACATCTATAAACTAAAAAAACAACTATCTGCCAATTACATTAGTGTTTCCCAATAGTTTTCACTATCATACTGGAAAAAGTGCCAGTAAAATGGATCCATATCAGTGCCCACCTCTTAAGGCAGCATGGGATGCACAGAAGTAGACTACTCTCATCAGCTTTGACCTAGACCTCAAGACCTTAAGACCTTTTCAAAATCTCTGGGAACGGGATTTCCCAGAGATTTTTACGGGATATGACACAGAAACAATGGTAAGAGAGGCTAAATGTTAATACACATACAGAGAGACACAGAAAGACATTGAAAGACACACACACACACACGCAATAAAGGCTGAATGAAGTGGCTGGTTTCCATTGAGACAATATTAGCGATGGAGGGGAAACTGTAGGAATAACTGTAAAACTATGCAGCCAAACCAAAAATCCAAACATTTTGATATTATATGCCAAATAACTCTTAGCAACCCCATGTTTCAGGTATGTTCTGTTATTGCTCTGAATCCATTTGTACATACTGTGTTTAAAGCATGTGTGTGTATGTGTGTGAGCCTGGCTGTTTGCTAGTCTGTGTACACCACGGTCCGTCCTTGGCGGGACAATAGCAGGATTCTGCATGGCGAGGCCGTGGGAGGAAGGGGACAGAAGAGTCAATGAGTGAAGAGGCTTCTGGGATGCGTCAGCACAAGGCCATGATGAGAGTGTAGGAGGACGAGCCCTCTAACAATGCATGGAGGAACAGCCATTCAGTTGCCTCACAGCAGCGCACACACACAAACACGCACACACACATGCACATCCACACACACACACGCGCACACATGCAACCATAGGCACACACAGCCATGCACAATGCCCACAAAGGTGCAGGTGAAATTAAGCCATTCATCCACCTTCTCAGTGACATATGGATAATTGGGCCAGAGAGCCTCAATCAATGACTGATTCTGTGGCGTAGGTTTTCACTCGCCATTAAGGAAAAGAAAGAATGAATGATATGGGAAATGTTAGGGGGGAGATGTGTCATCAATTATTGAGCGGAGTCTGACTGACACTTGCGTAAAAAGAAAAGGTACATAATGCAGAGTGCCTTGTGTAAGATCTTATGAGACCCATTAAGTATTGAAAGGTAGGCAAGGATAAAAAGTCATCCTATCATCTATCATGTCAGAGGTCACACCAGGCAGAGTAATGAAGGAGCTTCGTACAATAATTATGTTATGTATGCCTGCCCGTTCATTCTACAGGGACAGAAAAAGTCCTTGTGAAGATTTTCCTTGACGAGTGTACAAATCTTTCCATATGTGATTTCCTTGTCCTTTCCTTGTTCCTTGTACTTTGCCAATGTATTATGCACCTGATCAATTATACATCATTTAAAATTCTATGTAACCATGTTTGAAACCTTGAAGATTCATTCTTTTGAAGTAAAAAAAAATCTCTTTAATTTTAAGAAGGAGGGAAAGGAAGTGGCCATTAAAGATATATCCAGTTGTCTGCTTTTTGTAGACATTTACAATATTTGTTGACAGCTTTACATGACAACTCTGGATGAGAGTGCCATGTGTTATAAACATTACACTGCACAAACACACACACACACATACATACACATACAACTCTCGACCCTGAAACATCAGCTTCATTCTCAATCGTCCAGAGAAAACCTGACACAAGATGTTCAAACTCAGTGAAGCATTTTATCAACATATCCCATGAGTGAGATGGGGGGGTGTACTTGTACGTGTGCATGTGTGCTTGTACATACGTATGTCTGTGTGTGTGTGTGTGTGTGTATTTGTATATTAGCAGCATAGAGGT
This sequence comes from Gephyroberyx darwinii, assembly GCA_900660455.1. Taxonomy (NCBI): domain Eukaryota; kingdom Metazoa; phylum Chordata; class Actinopteri; order Trachichthyiformes; family Trachichthyidae; genus Gephyroberyx; species Gephyroberyx darwinii. Next base: position 18,747 of record CABFOQ010014432.1, on the reverse strand, counting down.
AAGCAGACCTTTATGGCCCTGAGCTGTCTCTTTGTGGCAGAGAGAAACCTGTCCAACCACTTCCTTCAGATATCATTGAGATTCATCGAGTGTGGACACAGATTAGCCCGCTGTTAAGTGATCTGATGAAAACTGGGGATATTTGGATTTGGGTTTGAACATTACAATGTGGGCTAAGTTGGTGCGCTCTGCTGGTGGCTTATGGCAGCCTATTAGAGAGAGAGAAACTCACAGGTTTTTGGCACAATGAAAATAAAGGAGATGGTGAGTATTGTGTAAAATGCAGTGTAATGTTTTTAATTCGCACTGTGTGATATTGTCAACTGAACAAGGCTTCAAGGCTTTGCAGGCATTCACTATGCTTTATAGGGCTATAAAATGAAGACCACACATTAGGGCTGGATTGTGACTAATCCCAATAATCACAACACACATACCAGCGCACACATGCACAGTAATACAAATAAGAGAAGCTTTTACTGCTTAAAATGAATTAGCAATGACGCAACTGAAAATAGCCTCGTTATCATGTTCATGTGAAACATATTATTACATTTTACATTTTATTTATGAGCACAAAAACAATGTTTGTATATTAATCTACCTCCCAGAAACACACATTGTGAAATCATAATTTATAGTAAAAAAAAAAGTACACTTACACTATAAAAGCAAGGCAACAGTCAGCCCATTGTATGCCATTCAACTTAGACAAATCCCCCAGGGTTCAGGAACCTGATCCTGCAGCAAAAAACAATACTGTTTTAAATAACCTGCATTTAGGTCTAGGCATGGAACAAGGTTGCATACATGCACATGCGTGTTTGCGCACGTATACATATCATCCGAAAGAGTCAGTGCCAGTGAATCTCTGAAATATGAGGATATTGGTGCACTCTTGACCTCCTCTCCACCCTCCCAGCCCAAAGCACTCACCCCCTCTCAGCAGTTCTCACCCTTAACCAGCCCAGAGAAGGGTGCAGGATCAAAGTTCACCGTCTGGGGTTTCCCCTTTCAGACTCAGCCTTGATAACAAGCGCCACGGCATTTTTGACAATGACACAAAACTCTCTCTCTCACACACACACTCACACACACACACACACACACACACACACGCACATCACAAACAAACCAACATAGGCACACTCAATCAGAAATGTCAAACACCTTGACATACAGATCAAAAAGAGCCACGCTAGCTTTACAGGAATGCCCACTTAGGTTTTGAACTCATCTGAGGAGGTCAAAATTCTTGGGCACAGACACCCCTCTCAAGTTATCCCTTGTGTGATTTCTTCCAGGGCCCATTTACAGCCCATAAAGTTTTCTCATTAACACCGTAACAGCATCAGCGTCACAACTGAGTTAAGGAATTCCATTTTCCCAAGAGGAGGCGAAAAAGGATGACACTGACATACAATCCTTCCTTTCTCTCTTTCTTTCTGTCTCTGTCTCTGTCTCTGTGTTTCTGTGACAGAGCAGAGGGGTGGGATGTGTGTCTGCTCAGCGCCAGGGGCTCTGACAACGATACGGTTCAGGTCAGAGAAGCTGGGAGAAAGAGAAACGCAGAGCCAGAGAGGGTGAGAAGGCAAGGCAGAGGCACAGGAAGACAAAGATTCGTTAAGCAAGAAAGGGAAAGAGAAAGAGAGAGAGAGAAAGAGAACAAGAAATGCCAGAGAGAGTGACTGTTGTGATACTGGAGCCTGGAGGCCCTGTTGAATGCAGGGTGTGGCTGGTCTCTCTAACCGGGGTGAGGGGATATCATCGTTGCATAGTTTGGCTCTTCCTGTAGCTCTTCTTCCCCTTTCCTCTCCATTTCCAAGTGACAAACAATGTGGATGTGAATTCCTGATTGCAACAGACCATCAAAGTTATATTCTTGTAAGTCCATAAACATCACTGGACTGTACACATTGCATCGCAGTGACCTCTGCATATTTACAATATTAGTTTTCAGAATACGGCAATATATTTCCGAGATCATTATTGGGTTATTTTATTGACCTTTCTTGCACAACCGTCTTCTTTGCTAAGGATGTTGGTGATTCAACCACACATGGCTGGGACACGTGGCAATAGTAAGGCCATATCCAAGGGTTTCTATGCCCAGCTAGCAGTGACTCAGGTGTGTTTTGACAATGACGATCATGGGAAGCTTTCACTGTGCAGACCAAGGCCTGGCAAGTCCAGTCACACAGCAAAAGACGTTGACTCATCCCCTGGGTTAAAGCATATTCCCATTGATCACCTCTTGCGTTAGGAAAGAATGAGCATGGATGGGTTAGGTGTGCGTTAAGAGCAGCTGTATGTTTGTTTTGGCAGCACGTGGAAAGGGTAGGCACTAGGACCTGCAGCGAGTCACACAGGAGGGTGGGAGTAGCTTTGGGACTCCTCTTACTAAACTTTTAGAACAATCCATTTCCCAAAGAGTGTGGGAGGGAGACAGAAAGAAGTGGATGGCCCCAGACCTGGATTCACAGCTTTAAAAGCAGGAGCGGGATTTGGAGTTTGGGATAATTCTGCTGTCGGCCCGGAGAGAGTGAGGTGGAATATAGCAGACTTTCTGTGGAAGTTTTCACTCACTGGGGAGCTGACAGAAGGAGCATTAACAGGGTGGTGAGTTCTGTGCTGTTGTTTTGTAGATAAAAAAAATTAGTTTAAAATGGTGTGTGCTTGCATGTGTGTG
>CABFOQ010014426.1:1460-13783 GCA_900660455.1 Gephyroberyx darwinii | reverse complement strand
AGTTTTTGCACAACATGTCTCTCCCATGCCTGATGTGAGGCCTGCCATACTTCCACCCCTGCAAGCCAATAAGGTGCCGATCCAAACTGACCCACTAACCATTCGTTCTGCAACGAGCCAGATACAGCAAGCACCTAGCAGGCCTGTGCCAGTGGCAACTGTCTACCTGAAAATCCAGAAGCTTTCTCCAATTGTAAAAGGAGCGTCCACATTATCAGCGACTACTGAACTTGCTGCCAAAAGGAAAGGGCTGTCAGTGCCCCTCAAAAGCTTAGTGGTTAAGACTCCTGCTCCTCCTGGCAACGTGATGTCTGCTGCAGCTGCTATGCCTGAACCAGTGGTGCCTGCCTCAGCACAAGATCTGCCTCTATTTGTTGTCCGGGCTTGTCCCATGAATATCAAGGTGGTTTCGAAAAAGAAAATGGCGCAGGTGCCTTTACCACCTAACGTGCCAGTGTCTACCGCATCCAGCAGGCCTGAGTCGCTTTTGGAAATGTGTCCTCTGCTTGTTGATGCCCATGATGCCTCTGCTATAGCAAGGTAAGCTAATGCACACCTGACCATCCCCTTAGGGGGTTCCCTCTCTGTGTAGCCCCTCCCAAGGTTTCTTCCATTCTTTTTCCTAAAAGGTTTTGTGGGACTTTTTCCTTGTCCTCAGTGAAGGTCTAAGGTTGGGTGTTGTGTGCCATCGTTTTCATAATGTGGGCAAATTTGAGACAAATGTGAGACAAATAAACTTGATTTTACTTGCACCAATCTCAGGACAGCAGCTGGCGTGATGGGGAGCACCCTGTGTAGTAGGCGCCAATGTTTTGAAGATCTCTCCTGACCAAGCCCTTTTGAAGCTAATTTCTCAGGTAATTTCTTTAAATGACAACAATATCTCAGCAAACCTGCTTTTGCAGCTCTGAGGAAGTGTTGGGGTATTAATCTTATTAATATAATAGCAATGGGTATTATCAAATGTATTTAATTACCACACAATTTGATTATACAAATTAGATATATATCATATATTATATAGATCTAGATTGTGCATTTTAATGTCATGATTCCAGTTAGCATTTAGATTTTTGTTGTTTTGTCAACCCCAATACTTAATTATTTTTATCATCAAAATTTCTCAATTTTACACTTTTACATTGAAGGCCAAATCACCTAAATTCCAGCATTAATCTGGAATTTCTGAATGCTTTGATGCAGTTTAAGGTCTGTTTGCTGCAGTAGAAGTCACTTGAGAACTGAGAACAAACATTTATTGTACTCAATACCTTCTAACAGAAACTCCATCTCTCAAAGTCAATTGTGGAGAAATGGTGTACTAATTATATCAGTGTTCAGCCCTAAAACCAAAGAAATCTACTTCAAAGAAATACACTTTAATTACTTAATATCTATCTATCCAGTGAACTTATGAGGATGAGATTTAACATTGACCATAATAATTGTGTGAGCTGCAATGATGAAAAAGATCATCAATCAACAGATCATTTGTTTTTCTACTGCATTTACTCAAAGGTGTTCTGGCAAAAAATGTATGATTGGTTACAGACGGATATTTCCCCTTGCACCATTTAATAGAGACAATGCAATCTTCAGATGTTAAATGACAAGAAGGCAGATTTTGTTATGACTAATGTATTACTGTTAGGGAAATTCTTTACTACTCCCTCCGTCTATTACCACCTTGACTCCCGAACCAGGCTGTCCCCCCAACCCTCCAGCATCCTGTTTATTACATCGCCTGGCTTTGATTAGAGATCCATGCCACCCGCAGACTTCCCAGATTTTCTAAACTGTGTGTGTGTGTCCATGTGTCTGGGTCAAGGGTGTTTCGTGTCAGTCAGAAGAACAGTAAATGCTATTCTCATATCTATCATATTTCTACCAAAGGCACAGAAAACAGATCTCTCACTCTCTCCCTCTCTCTCTCTCTCTCTCTCTCTCTATGATCCCACTATGGAGGTTAATGGCAGCTATAGAAGTTAATGGAGTAATGTGTGTCTCTTCTTCTGTTAATGGAGTAATGTGTGTCTCTTCTTCTTTCTCCAGTCTACAAGCCTTCCATCCTCAGCAGCTTCACCCCCACCCTGTCCAACCTCCTCCCCACTCGAGGCTGACCTCCCCACCAGCAGCTCCAGCCTGCTCCCCAAGCCCACCCATCCATCATCATCCATCACCATCTCTCCCTCCCACTTCCTCCTGGTGTTACATTGTTTTATGTCCCCACAGGCTCTGCTGTTCCCAAGCTGATGAAGACAAGGGACAGGGGGGTTTATTTACATTGCCCTAGAGCTTTGCACTGCCCCCCTAACCCCCCTCCCACACACATACACACACACACACACACACACACACACACACAAATACACTTCACAGCCACGCATATATACATACATTGAAATGACTGACTGAACTTTTGTACAGTGAATATGTTCTCCCTCAACACAAATAAAGTATGTCTCCCCACTCACTGCTTTATGGGTTTTATAATAAATCCTTTTTTACATTATTTTTGGGGAATGTTTTGCCTTTATTTGGACAGTCAACAGTGGAGAGAAAGACAGGAAAGATTGGGTGAGAGATAATAAATGTATTTATGAATTTATTCTGAATGGCTGGCTAATTCAGTCTCTAGTGCCCAAGTGCCTGGCTGGTTAACAACAACAAAGAAATCATACTGTGAAGTAATATGACATTACGTCAGAACCTCTTCTTTGACATTGGATATACTGCCCTCTGCTGGGGAAAATGATCCATGCACAGCAAGGTTATACAATGAACCCTTTTTATGTGCTGTGATTATCTATTTGAACTTTGAGTCTTTACGGAAAGGTAGCCCTCTCAGTATCATCGGTTGGTCTGATAAACAGTTATACCTTCAGTTATACTTTGAGTTAGCATCATAAATCCTAGGAGGAGGAGCCTCCCTTTCGCCCATACACTTTCATTTTCACATGGGACTATCAGGTTGATTTATGACAACTCCTGTGTGTGCGTGCGTGTGCGCGTGCCTAATCTTTTTTTTTAATTTTATTTTTTATCTCTTATAAGAGATTTCTTTTTATCAATATACTGAATTATGACAGTAGTGGTGCTTATTATAGACATATGGTTTCTCTTTAGACTCATGATCAACAAAAGGGAAACAGACACTATAAACAGACATATAAACAAACAAATCAGATTTCAGAAGAGTATGTCTTTGTCTACAAAATTGGGTGAGGTAGGATAGATTTACCCTCCGCCACATCACATTTTAAACCTGCAACATCCACATTTGTCACCTTCCCTCATAGGCTCTACTTAGTAATAAAACCTGTTCACCACGCTACAGGAAACCGAAAGTATGCAGCGCTCATCAGACTTTCGTTTTCACTTCCAGAAGCGCTCTTTATTTTATGTACGACGTTCATGTCACTTTATACTCAACTAATTGGTGAGGTCACCGCGTGTCTCAGAAAACGAGGAAATTTTTGATAACTACATTGTAATTGTCCTTTATATATATATATCTATATATATATATTGATTATTTTCCGAAGCTGTGCCGATTGCATAGTGGGAACGTGATTAAAGTATGGTCGAGCCACTTTGCAGGAAAATGTGTTCTGTCTATTTGTCAAATACAAATTAGACCGTTTCTTTTTGTAAGATATGCAATGAAGATGGAAGAAGGACTTAAGATGCGCTTGAAAGAGTGGCTGATAACTCAGATAGACAGTGAACAATATGAAGGACTCAGCTGGGAGGATAGGGACAAAACTATGTTCAGGATCCCGTGGAAGCACGCCGCGAAGAAGGACTACAAGCAGAGAGAGGATGCGGCTCTCTTCAAGGTCACATTTTTTTTATTTCTGTGCTTTTATGTGAGGTCACTTCATTGGCAGCATTCACAATTGTACATAATTGTACCATTTCTGCATGTTTAAAATATTGATCAGTGGTGCTATTTTAATAACTTAACATTATTTACATACAAGTGTAACATCCACAAAACCTAAATTCACTGAGAAAACTAATCTGTAATTACTTACGAACTACTTAACTTCGAAAGAACCGAAACCCTTCTTCTTCTTCTTATGTCGTTTTTCAAACTAACACTACTTTGAAAAAGTAAAAAACGTGTATATTTTTTGTATATTTTGTGGGGTTTTTTTATAACCTTTATTTTCATAACTTGTATAGTGCTGTGTGCTTCTCTCTTGATCTGTACACCCCCTGCTGCATAACAGCAATTTCCCCTCAGGCACAAGAAAGAGCCATCTAATCTAAACTCAACTACATCCATGGCCCACTTGTTTTTCTAGCAAATTCAAAGCCTGACTTTAGTTTTCCTGTGTGTTTCCTCTTTTTTTAAAATCATGATCTCCTATAGATTGGTTCTACAATATAGTTCATATCCTAGACTATGTGGATCGTGATTATGATGATTGTGATTCATGAGAAACACATTCAGGCTGCTCAACACAAGAAATTCCCTCTTTATCCCAACAATTTGTCATGCAACACAGGTAGGAGGTTTGGCTTACAAAGCCTCTAAGTGGATTGTAAAATATATGTTCATTAGGCTTTAAATGCTTAATTATTTCATTTGAATTTGTGCTACCTAACCTGCTGAAAAACTACTACAATTTGAATTCAGTTAAACTACTTCTAAAGTAATGCTGTTGTTGAAGTACATAGTTAACTTCATTGTTAACGACTCCTCAACACTGCTTCTCATGCAGTCGTTTTACTTATGTTCATTATTGAGCATGTGATATTCTTTCTACTCAGGCCTGGGCTGTGTACAAGGGCAAGTACATGGAGGGGAGGGATAAAGCGGACCCCACTATGTGGAAGACTCGTCTCCGCTGTGCTCTCAACAAGAGCACAGACTTTCAAGAGGTACCAGAACGCAACCAGCTGGACATCTCTGAACCTTACAAGGTCTACCGTATCCAGCCAGACACTGAGCCAGCCAGGAATACAGGTAAATATACAGAAACGCTGAAAGAGATTAACTGTAGGTCTATGGACAGACATAGAAAAGGTCTCTTTTTCTCTCATATCAGCTGTTGAGCAACAGTGGCTGCTTCTTGAAAATGTATTTCCTCCTCATAGTCTCATGCACTGATAAAAAAGGAAGAAATCCAAAAGAGCTCAACTGATGCAAAAAAGGGCTGGCATTCAATTTATTTTCAAGTGCAGAAGTGACAAAAATTGCACTTTTGTTTTAGTTTTTGCACTTTTGTGTCACTTATGCACCTTATGTAAATAAATGCCAGTCATTTTTTACCTCTTTAGTATTTCTTTATTTTTTTTTATCAGTGTGCAAGTTATTTTGGTTTCTATGATCTTTGAACCCACGCACCTGTGACAAGCCTCCGAAAGCATGGGACTTTTCCTTAGCGTGTAAACATCTCTCACTTGCTCTTCTCCCCAGAGTCTCCCCAGGTGGAGAATCAGGTGATCATCCAGGTTAAGAGGTCAAGTTTGCCTCCAAAGAACCCCACACCCCTGGACTCACAGGTCAGATCCGAATGTAGATAAAACAATGCCAAATGTACCTCAATCAGTATTTAGCGCTGAATAATACTCCACTCAGCTCAGTGCAGCATAAACTCTGAATTGAAAAAACAAAGCACTGAACTTGCTAATCGCTTTGGAGTGTGATTTGACACTGCTTGTAATTTGGACACAGCTTTTTCCATAAAACTTTATGTTTACTTTCATTTTGGTTTCTGTTTTTAAAGCTTCATTGTGAAAAGGAATCATTTCAAACAAGGAAAGAAGGGAACAATTTGACTGGTAAGGGTTTCAAACAACATGTGAATGTTTAAAATGGTCCCAGTACAAGGTTGTGGTGAAAGAGTGTTACCATAAGTATATCAGATAAGCAGACCAGCACTGACAAGTGAAAATAGAGGTGGTGTGTCTTTTTGGCAGTGGTTCTCAACCCTTTTCACTCATGACTCCCAAAAATGCAGTGATGCCCCCTTGTGGCCCCTTGTTGTCGGTGTCAATACAAAGAATAGTGAACTTAGACATCAATGATAATTTTTATTGTCCCTTTTCAGGCTCAATTACTAAGTATTGGAGTAAAGTAAAAGAAAAAGTATAATATATATATATAATATATATTATATTTTATTATATATATATATGTATTACTCACCAAGAAAAACACATTTATCACAAAGATAAAAAACCTGCTCATAAATTTTTATTTTAAAGATATTTATTTTTTCACATTCCATAAATCATAGGGGGTCTCGACCCAGGTCAAGAACCATATGTTTATGGTATTGAGAAATTGATGCATATAACATGTCTCTACTCTGCTTCAGAGGATCTGAGGAGGGAGCACATGTACTGTGGGTTAGAAGGAAAGAGACATCAAAGTCACAGCTCTGCTCCTCTAACCATCCTCAGCCCCACACGCAGTATATGTGGTAAGACCCCTAGTGGGCTCATACAGAACAACATGAATTGAAATATGTCACTGGTCTTCCACTGGAGGACATGGAAGACTGAGGTCAACATGATGCATATTGTGTGTATAGACTTTCGTATGCAGGTGAGACTGTTCTACCAAGGCCAAATGGTGATGGAGGTGACCACCAGCAGCCCAGACGGTTGTTTCATCCTCCAGGGTTGCGTTTCTTTGGGCAATGAGAGGATCTACGGGCCCTGTAGAGCCCAACAGCTCTCCTTCCCCTCCCCAGGCTTGATATCCCTGCAGTCAGGCATCGCTGAAGCAATGGGCCGCCTACTGTGTCATCTGGAGAGGGGTGTCCTGCTGTGGGTGGCCCCAGACGGGGTGTTCATCAAGAGGTTCTGCCAGGGCAGGGTGTACTGGAGCGGTCCCCTGGCCCAACATTCTGACAGACCCAACAAACTGGACAGAGAGAGGACCTGCAAGCTGCTTGATATGCCCAAATTTCTCCAGGGTAAGGCAGTGCATGTACACTCTGGCCTGAAAAGAGACATAACAGCTTCGACAAAAATATGATTGGTTCAATGAGAGACAAATGAAAGGTCTTGCTTGGCTGGGCAGGCCAAGTGCATGCATTTGCAGTTGGTGAATTTGGCTCCCTAGCAGGAGTTGTGTGTTGGAGAAAAAAGCATTACAACTTTCACATGATTGTATCAAGCAAAGAGTCGATATGATCAATCTGAATCCTTCTGAATTCCACTGTATGCATGTCTGTACACAGAGCTCCAGAGATATCTTCAGGGGGAGGGACCTACTCCTCACTATGAGATTGAGCTCTGCTTTGGGGAGGAGTTTCCAGACCCTAACATAGCCAAAAGCAAGAAGCTGATCATGGTACAGGTGGGTAATGTTGCCAAACACAACGTAACACACCAATAGACGTGCAAGACCATGGTTTGACAAGAGGCGGCTCAGTTGACCACAGTCATCTAGATAGGGTTGCCAGTTCAGGTTGAATTCATTCCCCAATATTAAACTGCTACCTTGTGTTTTTCTGCTGAACAACATGGGAACATGGCATATACCTATACTCTGCTGGCATGTGTCCTTTTCTTTTTTTATTGAAATTTTTTACTCACTCTACATTTTTGGAAGCACAGTTGACTCTTAGTGAAGCACATTTGTGTTTGGTTTTGGACAAACACCCCTTCCCCAAGTTGTTTGAATCTCCTTTCAATGCATTTGGACAACAAATAGGACTGGATAGGGAATTGTGGAATGCATGTATAGCTTATGCCAGAGTTCCTCAAATCCGGGCCTGGGGTCCAGAGTGCTGCTGGCTTTCTCTCCTACCAGGAAGTTAATTGCATTCACCTGGAATCCCAGGTCTTAATCAATCCCTTATTAGACAGCTAGAATGGAAACTACCTGGTAGAATCTAAAACCAGCAGTACTCTGGACCCCGAGGCCTGGATTTGAGGACCACTGGCCTATGCTATGTTTCATATTTTGATTCATGCTTGTCCTGCAGATCAAGGTTTTAGTTTAGAAATGTCTTATTATATTTCACAGTGACCATTAATTATTCTCCATCTCTCTTATATCTGCATTCGTTTCTCATGTAACTTTGTACCTTTTGTTTCAATTTTGCTAATGGAAGTTAGTGAAAACTAAGTTGCATTTAGTGTGATGTCCACAGGATGTCAGTGTGATTTGCGGTGCAGGGTTTGATCCAGAGTGTATCACAAGCATTAACATATTAATGACAGAATTAATTGAAGCTCTGAACCAAAGCATCAGCTTAATGCCTAAAATGTAAAATGTACAGTAAATGCAATAACAGTGTGTATATGCTCTGTGAATGAGAGTACAGTGGTAGTTTTATCGACCACCAGTAGAGGTCCTCATGAGCACATGTACTAATTCTGTACTTGTGTCCTGGTGAGCAGGTGGTGCCCTTGTTTGCTGTAGAGCTGCTGCAGCGATTCCATGCTGTGAAGCCTGAGGAGAAGCAGCATACCCACACCCTCAGCACAGAGAGAGAATAGATGTAGCAGAGCCAAGCCTCCAGCTGCTAACTCAACCCTGCGCCAGGGGTAGGCATGAAGAGTATCTGAGGGGATCACTGAAGTTTTACCTCCTCCGCCGTCATCCTCGTGGCAGACCTTACCCACGACAGAGCAAGGCAAACAAGTATCCTCAGTGGAGATGTATGTTTGATAAAGGGATTATGTAATTAATGTGTAGCATTGTAGACGTATTTGCAGTGCGTAGTGGAAAATGTACTTTTTTCCATTTTCCATGTAGCTAGACTTATCTGTTGTTAAACCAAAAAAAACATGCTGACCTGCAGTTCTGGTGAATTAATGCTGAATGGGCCATATTCATTATAGATATATATATATCTCTCTCTCTATATATATATAATTATTTAAATGTATACTATTATGCTTCTTCACAGTATGCATAGAATAAAATGACACATCCAATTAAATCTATAAAGCTTTTTTTTCTTTATTTCTAGCGAACATCATATAACAGAGTCACAATTTTAAAAATATACATTTGTATAGCTATAACATTTACAAAGAAAAATCAACAGGTAAGGTTTTCTTTTTGAAAATTCAAAAAAAACAAAAAAAACACAAAAACTAAAGTGAGAGAGTGTGCTGAATCAGAGGAGATACCCGTATCTGAGTTTAAAATACTTTCATCATTTTCCCTGCTTTCAAACATATACAGTACATAAAAAAATGAAATGGGAACAGAAGCGTACAGTACACGGGGGTCAAGAGTATTCACAAAGCATCATGTTCCAACGTGTTATTAGCACCATTACTCTTCAGCCATACTGCACTTTTTACTCTTTCTGTCATTCAGTTTTTAATGGAAAAACACCATGAGTGTCGAGGCGAGGTGACACAGACCTGTCTGTGTGGGTGGGATTGTCTGTTACGCAATTTTCATTAGTGTTCTTCCCTTCTCAGAGATAATGTTAAGAACATATTGGAGGGTAATGCCTTGACGAACAAAAGTTTGACATGACTCCCAGTGAAGAGAATAAAAAAGGCGAAGAGTTGCTCATACATTCACCTTGCCTGCCCAGACCGACACGTAGACATCGGCTCAGAAGCAAGAAAATAAAAACCAAAAATGCATTGCAAAATTGACAGAGAGTTTGCATTAAATCTGTTTAGCATATTTACTGTATATAACATCTGTAATATATATAGTCAATTTTTGTTCATATATATATCTGCACTTCTTCAATAGCGTTTACTTTAATAACACTGATTGAAAATCGATACCCTGCAGAAAACACTGTCAGTAAGTAGGCATGTGGGACAACCATTACAAAAACAGAGTGAACACAGACAAGTGCTTGATTGTCTCACTAAATGTCTCAGTGTGTCTCTTAGGAGCCATCCAGAGGTCCTTCAACTGCTGCTCCTTTCAGAGTTGTGCTGAGTAAAGTGAAGGAAAGGAAAGGAAAGGAAAGGAAAGGAAAGGACAGGAAAGGAGCAGAGAGTAGAGAGGGATGCAAGGAGGTCTCATCTGGGCTAGACTAGAGTGGACTTGATTCATACTTTGGACAGCAGTATGGACACCCGTAAATTGCGTTTTATTTTTTGTATTCCTTCCCTGCAACCCTGCCTTGAGGTCTCTCCATTGTATGTCTTGGTGGGTGCAACAGAGACAAGGAGGGTGTGTATGTGCTTGTGAGTGTGTAGGTATGTATGTATATGTATGCATGTGCGAGTTTCTACTGCCACTTCATTTGCTTGGAGCCATGAGGTAAATCTGGGAGGCAACCGTCAGTTCCGGTTGGGGGCATGGTGTCTGGGGCAGACCAACGCCTTTTGCGTAAGCGTGGCTGCTCCTGACCAGGAGGGTCTGCAGCCGGAGCAGGGGGAGGGGCCACAACGGTAGGAGGCGGGTGGTGAGGAAGAGGAGGAGGAGGCGGTGGAGGTGGCATCTCCTCCCTGTGGGAGCTGCTGGACTCTCCTCCAGCCCTGCAGGGGAAATGCGGACGATGGGCCCTGGAGCCGATACGCGTGTGTGTCCGGTGGGTTGAGGTGGGTGTGGGGGTGAGAGCCAGGCAGACATCACCCTCCGCGAGCTGGCGGCAGGGCAGGCCATACAGCTGTGTGGTTCTCTGGGGACAGCAAGAAGACCAGCCTCGGTCCCGCACAAAGAACGGATACTCCACCAAGACCTTCAGTAACTCCTGCACAAAACAACAACAATGTTATACACAGTGAGGCCACTCTGATCGTTGTACATACCGATATGTGAAATGGATCTGAGGCTTTTGATTGTGTGGTATTCCTGTATTCCTGCTCTCACAAGCAACTGAGAAGAGCTCTGCACAGGGCATCTACAGCGGAAACCATTACTGCTCTGTATTTACACTGCATTCACCTTGTCGTGTAGTTATTCATTAAATGATTAAATGATTAAACTGTAACAGGTATTTATTAATCTAGTGTTGGTAATTACAGTAAAAGGGTAAGACAAAGCATATAGCTATAGAGAAAGCTAACCTGAGTGTTGCGGTCTGCGAGGTGGACCTGCAGGTGGCTGAAGCCTTGTGCATTGCTGGGAGCAATGAGCAGCACGGTGCAGGTGCTGAGATGAAACTCTGGGGAGGTGTCCGCACTCCTCATGAAGTCCTCAGTCCGCAGCTCCTCCACCAGCTTCAGCCGCCCGCTGGCCAACTCAATCAGAGAACCCTTGGTGAAGTGAGGTAGGAGCGCAGGGGGAGATGGGTGAAGGGACGGGGGCGAGGCGTGAGAAAACTGTCCAGGAGAGAACTCTCTCCCTCTGTCTCTTTCTCTGTCCCGTCGTCGCTCTCGTTCGCTGTCTCTTTCTCGGTCTTTGTCGTGTTCTCGGCCCTTGTCTTTGTCTCTGTCTTTACTTCGTTCTCTGTCTCTTTCTAGGTCTTTTTCTCTCTCTCTGTCTCTTTCTTGGTCTCTCTCTCGGTCCCGGTCTCGTTGTGACCTGTCATGGCTGTTGGGAAGGCTCAGTGGGGAGTGAGGTGAGTTCCTCAGATTGTGTTGCCTGGGCCTTGGCTCCCTGTGCAGGCTGTACAGAGGTGTTCCTGAGGGGCTGTAGACTGGGTAAGCCTGGGCCTGGGGGTTTTGGTGGTACACAGATCCTAGGGAGTAGTAGATCTGGGCCTCGGCTAGTGGACCCCCAAGGGGGTCCAACAGTCCCCCTCTCCCTGCCCGGCTGTCTGGTCCAAGACGGTGGGGAGTGGTGGAGAGTAAATTGGAGCTGGTCTTAAGTATTCCATGGGTGTCCCTGTCCTGCAGTGAGGAATGTGTCTCAGGGCCTTCCTGAGCTTGGGAGTCTGAAAAAAATGCCCCTACTGACTGGACGTGGCCTGTCAGCTCCTCCTGCTGTCTCCGCCCACCATTGGAATGGGAACCGTGGGGACTGACGTCCAGCCTGGTTCTGCTGCTGTCGTTCCCATATTCTCCTCTGAGGGGGGGTCTGGAGGTTGAGGCAGTCCTGCTGCCTGGCCCATCCAGGCCGTTGGGCCTCTTCCCCAGGTACCTGTGTCTGGCTTCAACTAGGCTGGGGTCAGGGGGGTAGAGAGGTGGGTGGCTAAACAAGTGAGATGGGGAGAACAGAGTGGAGCTGTAGTCCCGCCGACCACTGTTAAAATAAGGCCACATCTCTCTGGAATCAGCTGGAAAGGGAGTCTTAAAGGAAGAGGAGGAAGCAGAAGATGGGGGTGGTGGCAAGGTGAGGGGGCCCTCTCCTTGGAGCCACCTGGAGTGGTGGGGGAGGGTGGAGGAGAGAGGATCCTCTCTCCAGGAGGGAGACCCTGTGCCCCTCCTCTCCCCGTGCCCTGGGAAAAGGGGAAGAGAGACCGAAGGAGAGTAGGCCAGGTGCC
>CABFOQ010014410.1:5674-23350 GCA_900660455.1 Gephyroberyx darwinii | reverse complement strand
CACACACAGGTGACACCAGTGCAATCACACATAGAAAGAATATACATGCACAATACCTGCCAATAAAAGGACACATACTGCATGATTACAAATACAGAGATACAGCAGAGACTTGTGCACATATATGAAGTCCAGATACACACTCAGAGTTGTCCATAAAGACTTTAACGTATCTTCCTCCCATACCAATAACAAACATTTCAACATTTGGCTACAAATGTAGATTTTGTAGAAATCCCACTTGGTACACAGAGTGGACAAAATATTAGGGTGACCCCCTCTTTCCATGAAACAAGCTGACCGGGTGAATCAGGTGAAAGCTGTGACTCATTGATTTCAGCTATTAAATCCACTTCAGTCATGAAGGGCAGATGGAGATGAAGGTGAGGAGATGTTAAAGAGGGTTCCTCTTGACTATCATGGACATGGGTTGTGCAGAATGTGGTGCAACTCAACAGCAGGAAAGTGGCCCTGATATTTTATACACTCTGTATAATGCCGTTGCCCTGTTATTATTGTAATATTCTGTATGTGCTGAAGATGCATGTAGGTTGGAGGGTTGCAGTACATTGCTCAATTGATGGTGAATTGTCTCAGTAATGGACATTTTTATTTTCACAAAGTCTTTAGGCTAAATGCATTACTTGTGCACAGTGTGAAATTACACAGCATAAATTACATAAGTGTGAATGTATTACTAAGAGTTAGTAGGCCCAATAACAAAGCAGCCCTTGTAGCAGTCAACGAGAGGCATTTGTTATTGTTCAGTGTTGTGTCTGGTCAATTATATTTATGTGGATCAATTGAGATAATGCTATTCACTCCTCGCTCCACGCTACAATAGCTTGACTGTGAATGTGTTTTGTGAGCGCACTATCCTACATTATACACCATGAATATACCCTATCCTTCATTGGATCGGGAAGCAGATCTGTAGCAATGTTGTAATAACAGTCCCTGTATGAAGGAATGCTTGTATGTCTAGTAAGTTAAGTCTGCGACTCTCTGTGAACAGATCTGAAGATTGATATTCTAGGATTTTTTATTTCTTGATTTATTTGTTTGTTTTACTGGGTTGTCACAACTCTTGAACAGAATTATGAAGTGAATCATGTGAATCATCAGAATAAAAATCAAGCAGCTATCAATCTTTGCATGTTTTGGTCAAGTGCTGTAGTGATTGTGATTTCAGCTTTTACTACAAGCATGCAGCACTAGGGCTTATTGTAGTGTTGCTTCCATGTAAGAGAAATTATTTGGAGTTTCCAGATTCAGGTCATATTTGTGCATTGAGCCATATTGAATGGTTTCTGGGGTAGAGCATTCCTATTCAGTTCATTTTAACATAGAATTGCTGAAATGGCTGCAGTCCTATGATAGTAATAGACTAATAATATGGGAGTCTTACAATAGCTACCACTCTTCCATGAAAACCTGAATTCCTGGCTTGAACTCTTGAGAAATATTTGCTCAACAACAGCAGGTAGCGGCTAGCTTCATTCCTTTCATCCAGGATGGTCTTCTTTGGCCAAAAATATTTTGGGAATCCGTAATAGTACACCCCTAATCCAGCAGCAGGAGAGGAGGCAGGTGGAAAAGGAGCACAGGCTCAAGATGGTCGGAGTCTGCAGGTGGAGTTGTTACTGATGAAAGAGATGCATGACTGAGTAGATGTTTTAAGTAAATGTGAGGATAATGTACAAGGAGTGTGAGAGAGAGGCTTCATGTTTAAACATTGGAATAGAAGTTATCCAGATCCAAACATAGCAGAAGTTGTGATGCAGCTGATTATTGAAAAGAGGCCAACAAGACCTCGAGAACAGACAGAGTTGGGGATAAAAACAGAAAAGAAGTGAAAGAATGGAAACAACAGGAAGGAGCATAAAAAGGGGGTCATGACAGTAACGCAGAGATCACAGTGGTGGGTCAGGGGTTAGGGTCAACAGAAAAGAAAGATAGAGGAATTAGAGTAGTGGAAATACCGGAAGGAGAGAAATGGAGAGGAAGAAAAGATGCTAGACACACACACACACACACACACAGACACACACATCCCATAATTAGCATGCTAACAGGCAGTTAAATGTCCCACACAAAGGCTCACTGTTGAGCCCCGGCTGCTCACTTTGGAGACAATGCACAATAGGAGTCAGTAGGAGCCCCCAAATCACCCTAATGGCCAATGTAGCCCACCACTCCTTCTTTTTTACCACTCCACTGATCACTGACTAACTAATGAAAAACTGATAGCCTCAAGGCCTGCAGTTACCAAACAGCTTGCCCCTTCCTCCTCGTTTCTCTCTTTTCCTCTTTTCATCCGCCGACAGAAATGCCTCTCCAGTCCTTCCAAGGTTCAGAGGTCTAACTTGTGGGCTGTCGCTGTCGGGGTGGGTTAGAGACGTTGTAGATGGGAAGAGCGACAGGCACAGAAATGGTGAATATAATTAAAGGGAGATCAAGAGATGGGGGCCATGAAGAGCTGAAAGGGGAAGTGGCATATTAGCGTGACAGTGGGTGATTTTAATTTGATTAAAATCTGGAGAGCGAAAGAGAGACAGATGCATGAGAATGATCTAATTATGGGTTAGGAACATGTAATAACTGAAAAATTTGTAGATACTTTACATACTGATAGAAAGACAGTGTCCTTTGTTGCGATGCAAAGGAAGTACCTACCTACTGGGAAACACAGCTGTGAGCAGTTTCTGTCCAAGACGCTGTCCCACTACAGATATCCTCAACATATCAGAGATCAGGACATGCGGCGTGCTCTCTGGCTTGCTTGCAGTGCTGTATTAGAGGGAGATCGCTGACAAGCTCTCCTGTGTGTTGTTGCATGTTCACCGAAGCACATTTCAAAGAAGCTGATGATGCGGCAACTCTGGCGATGAGCCTGGGTTTGTCTGCACTCAGGTTTAGCCTCGCTGACCCCTGGTCAAATTCCCCCGGCGGTACAACCAGTCATCTCCCAATACCTGGGAACTGTGAGGGCCTTCATGTTCAGGAAGAGTTTTGCAATGTAATTACTCTAAAGGACAGGTTACAGAAATATACAGTTTTGTTCACTGGATCTTATTGGCCAAATCCCCCCTGGAAGATATTCATCCACATGAGCAAAGGTGACTTTATTTGAAAAATATTCAATATGGTGTTTGTGCCAAAATTAAAGTAGGGGATCTATTTCCGAGATGATCTGTGGCTTTCTCATCTACTAAGATCAGGAGAATGCAGATTTGAAAGCCGTTGTTATTTTAGAGTCATTGTGCAGTGCTGTGGCATTGGTCAGACCGAAATGACTTATCACAAAATCCATTCTGCAAATATATACAATAAATTATATGTCTGCATGAGTGATGTTTGTTCACTGGTGTCTTGTCAAACTCTCAAACCTCATTTGTCATCTGCATTCTGGATGTATGTAACGGTGTGGGTGTGTGAGGTTTTAATGAATAGTTTAGATAGAGTAGTTTCAGTGTCGGGGATGTAGTGTAGGTAGTCTAGAGGGAAAAAGACTATAAAAAAAGACGGACCAAGTTCTTTAAAGAGGCTTTGTGAGACTATCTGTCTGCTGAGTAAAAAAGCAAGAGTACTCAGTTAATACACTGCAGGTACTTAAAGATAAAACAAATGTAAGTGCCCCAAGAAGAAGCCTCACAGATTTGAGGGCCATGCCATAGCTTGTTTATCATTATAATTACATCCAGTAAATACAGTACTTTGGCATAATATGCACATTTTAACTATATTTATAGTATCTGCTGGTTTATGAAGCACAAGCCATCATCTCCCTGTTGCACAGTTCTGCCTTGCACTGTCTTTGGACACAGACAGTCCAGTCAAACCAGAACAGACACTTGACTGTGTGTAATGGCTTGCTGTAGACCATTGAACGTTCATAAGTCACGTACATTATAATTCATACCACTGAAAGCCGTCTTTAATGGTCATTAAAAAGTAAATTCTTACAATATGTACAGTACCATTCAATCTTTGTAGTTTATTCCCCCTCCTTTTGATCATTGTTGCTTTAAAATAGGTTTTCTTTAAAACCCTTTGATACAGCATTGAAAACCTAATCAGAAATTCTACTGTGAGTCTACAGGATAACATGGAGACTGTCTAAACAAACATGTCCTTTCTTCATTATTGTGCTGAGAGAGTGAAAAACTTCCCCGTAGCCTTGCTCATGTTGTAAACAACCAGTAACAAGTTACATAGAGGAATCAACCATTCTAGATGAACTGAACATATATTTTATTGGATGGAGAAACGTATTACATATAGAGACCCAGACCCAGCAAAAATATAGTAGAATATGGTTGCAAATATTTGAATTATTTCAACATGTGGCTGATTCATCTTCATCTAAACAGTCTAAAAAGTTGGCTCATTACTTTTGAGATAAAATAAATCAAGCACTCTCCATGCAAGTACTCAAAATGAACTCATTTTCTATTTTACCAAGGCCTGTGAAAAATATATCAAACACCAACAAATATTCATTTACTTAATAAAAGGGATTGGTTACTGGTTGTGCTAATACACTTCTAACACAGCATGATTGCACACCTTTAATATTTGCTCACATATTAATCACTGTAAAATATTACCAAACTTTTCATTACAGTCCTCGTATTTCCATATCTTGCACCACTTTGACATTGGAGTAATACATGAGTTATTTGTGTAATGTAATTCTGCAATTCTTTAAAAAATATTTCAGTGGGTAAAAGATGCAAACTCATATTACTTTTGTGCCACGGGATGTGAACATCTCTCTATATTTTGAAACCTCTAAGAATGCAGATGCAAAGTTCATGATCTGACTTTAAACTACAACAGCAAACTGTCCCTCATTTCCAGTGAAATGCACACTGGACCTCATGCACCACTAGAGGGAACATTTGGCTCAGTGTCTTCCACTGAAGCCCTCCGATAGGAGAGGCTTCAGAGGCATCTAGTGGCATAAGATCAGCACAGTGAACAGTGCACAGCTTTGCATTCCTTATGGGAGTTTAAAAAGCTCAAATAGTAGTTTGAAAAGAGACTATTTTTTCTTGCAAAGTTGAGATAATATTTTGAGTAATTTTTATGTTTATTCTGCTCCGGAGGGGTTTTTGTGTTTCTTTTACCGGGGCTCAACAAAAACAGAAACAACCAAAATTATATAAATATTTATTTGCAACATCAAAAGGTATACAAGGAAGAATAAAGTGCTTTGTACTTCTGTTTTCTTTTCAAGCTTGTTTCAATCAGGACAATAGTCTGTTCAGTGCAGTTTTTGATTGTATCTCCAAGCAGGGGTTTGAAAATCACCAAAGGTTTACAAAGCAGGAAGACTTAGCAGCAAAGAACAGATAACAAAATACCGTACTATAGTACAATTTTATCTGTTACACAAAACGCGATGTGGTTGTTATACTGCACTCAAGTTGGCTGTCCTTCTGTGCTCATGTTGATGTGTTCTATATCAACTCCTAATAAATTTAATCATAACATAATGATGAAAATTGTGCCAATATATATATATATATTTGTTTATATGCTTAATAACATTCTGGATATTTAGCAAATTGCAGGATTTGCACTGAAAAATTAGACAATGTAAGTTTAAAAAGCTATCAATACTGAATGCCCGATGCTCATGCTCACTACAATCTCGTATTCTCTTTCTTTCTCTCTCACACATACAAATACAGACACACACAGACACAAACATGTACACATCAAGTAATATAATCAGCAAAAACATTCACAAATGAAAGAAAATCCCCCAAACTCAAAATTCATTCAAGAACAAGAGTTGCAGTCTTTTTATGGGAACAGGTGCAGTGTCAGAGTGGTGCAGTTAAGAGGCATCTGTACTCTGTTTGGACAGCCCATATGTGAGACAAGCAAAACTGCATGAGATCCAAAGGTTACAGGGGGAAAAATCCACACATAACCCCAATCATTGTCCTCCACCTCTTAAACATAAGAGGTGGAGGTGTCTGCTTGGAGTACCAGTTGGGTAGTAATGGACAATGTAGTGATACTGGAAAGTTCAGATATTCACAGGTATTTTAAGGTCAAACCATTTGAATTGCACCATCTGATACTCCTAGCATGCCGACCCAGGACTGTTGCCCTCCCCCCAACTATCTTTTTTTATATCCTCTATTATACAACCATCATAATATTTCTATTTTAGCGCAACCCGCATGACATGAATTTATACTATATATACTATATATATATATATATATATTAACTTTTAATACAGGTAGGCTTTATCCTCAATGTCCCCATCAAGTGACCTATTGCACATTTCCGGAGATTGTATTCCTTGACCTGGCATTGTACTTCAACCATTCCCTTCATCCCTTTGTTTCCTGTTGTGCTTTACAGTGGCTTATATCTTTCTACTATCAGTCAAAGACAACGAGTACACTTAGGCTACATGCACCTCAGAATCCAAATATTAACTCAGATAATGGAGGTGCTCTGTATTACACTTTCCAACTCCAAACCTTTGGCAAGCAACAACAGCACTAACATGAGTCAAAAGCCACTTCTCAGTGTTGTTTCACGGGTGCAACCTCCACAAGAAAGAAACAAACCAACAAAAAAGTTTTGAAATGGTCAGGTCAGTAAACAAAAAGTCTACTTGACTTCAAGTTGAATATACAGAAAGTGAATATTTCATTAGTTTACTGCATTTCAATATCTCAGCTTGCAAAAACTACAGGTTACTAAACAAAATATTTATAGTTTCTCAACATACTCATTCAAAACCAATTTCAGGAAGAAGAAAAATATTTTGTCTGGAACTCTGGAACTCAGATTTTTAAAATACAGCAATGTCTTCTTGCATTGCACTGAATCAAGACATCTGTTGGTAGTTGTTTTCAAGGATCATTTTCAGCTTCAGATAGACTTAATGATTGCACTTAGAACAGCCTTGTTGGTATACTGCACAGCAAAATCAAATACAGTAGTTATTCACTGATAAAGATAAAGGAGAGTTTTTATATTTTACAGGGAAAGATTTGACAAAACATCCAGACTCACCAAACAATAGTGCAAATAGCAAACTTTGCAAGGAACTATTGCAGGCATGATGACCAATGGAATCAATGAACAAAATTCAATTTATGTAGCGTAAATTGTCCACTCTCTGATTTACAGTGCATCTTAAAATTCAGCATTGCAGTCTCAAGTTCACTCTTCTTCAAAAAGGAAGATAATTCCACCAGAATGTCTATTGCTTTCATAAAATCTCTCAATTTACATTCACAGAAAATTTTTTAACTTAGATTTAAACTATTAATTTGTGACTAAGCAAAATCTACATTAGTACATTAGTCTTGTCTAAAATATAACTCAAGTTTCTGGACTTTTTTTCTGGTAATTTCTGTTTGTGCTTTGCTTTGGTTGTTAAATTGAGTCTCAGAGTCTTAATCTAAATGAAGTCAGAAGTCTGTCAGTGTTTTTTCAGAGATCCTTTGCCGTCTTACAGAGTCAGTCAAGTTGTTTGTTATTGCTTTTCAAAAATGTTGTGTGACCAGATGCTCTTTGCTAAAAAAATCTCTCCATGAGAAGAAACAGCAAATATCCTAGAGGCTTGAGTTCAAATATAAAACAATACCAACAAGGCAAAAGGGGTTTAAATTTCTGTACATCTAATCCAGAGCTGAAAACACAAAATACATAAAAGAGCAATCCCTCTTCAAGACCAAGTCGCCAGTGTAGGTCTATTCAAAGTAAGTAAGATCTCCTTCAGCTCTTTAGATCTCTGGCTCGCTCTTATAGGTCAGTGGATCAAGAGGGATGGCAGTTTGTAGGATGTCAAACTCCATCTGGTGGTTGTCCATGTCCAGAACACACATGACATTTTGACTGCCTGATGTCATGGTTGCTGTGTCCTGGAACATCTTTTGGAAGTCTACAGACATTGAAATCCTCCTCTCGTCCTTCCTCTCCGTCCCCCCAATCTGAGAGCAGTCAAAGATGTCATCCTCTTCATCCCCACAGCTAAATGCTACCTCATTCTCATAGCAGAAGGCGCTCAGCGACCGTGGGATCAAATCCTTGGTGGATCTGGACCCAGAGACATGAGAGGTGGCGGAGGAGGGCCGGCTGGCGGCCTCATCGAGCTCTTTGGCGCTGAGGTGGGGCATTGGCACCTCGTATGTCTTGTGGAAGCGAGCATAGTCCACTTTGTAGCGCTCCCGGTCCTCAAAGATCACAGGCTCAAACCTGTGGCCCCAGAAGATCTCCCTGGCAAGGTAGGAGCTGCGGAACTGGGTGGTCATGGCTGTGGCCTCCACCATCCCCTCCAGGATCACCACAATCTCAAAGTCCTCTGACTCCAGATCAGCTCGGCTTAATGTATACAAGGGGCTATCTTTATCTATCTCATGGATTACAACCAGTGGTGACACTAGAAACAGCCTGTCTATGCCCTCATCGTAGCCCACATTGAGGTCCATCTGCTCCAAGGGGATAAACTCACCCTCAGCTGTGACGTATGGCCGTATGAGCTGGGCGCGGACATGAGCCTCCACGATGTGGCTCTTACGCAGGTTGCCCACCCGCCACATGATGCACAGCTTGCCATCACGCAGGGCAATGACAGCATTTTTGGAGAACATGAGGGTCTGGTTCCTCTTCTTGGGCCGTGCCATCTTGGCCATGATGGTGCCAATCATGAAAGAGTCAATGATGCAGCCCACGATGGACTGGATCACCACTGTTACTACAGCAGCTGGGCACTCCTCAGTAACACAGCGCCAGCCATAGCCGATGGTGGTCTGGGTCTCGATGGAGAATAGGAGCGCCCCAACAAAACCCTGGACATGAAGGAGACACGGCTTCCACTGTTTTTGCCCTCCTGCAGCCTCACCAGCTGCACTGTATCCAGTGCCCGCTCCAGGCAGCGCCCCCACCATCATCCCATCAGCCTTCATCCCAGGATGCTCATCAAAGTCCCCATGGGCCAAGGAGACACTGTAAAAGATGATGCCGAAGAAAAGCCATGAGACCAGAAAGGTAGTGCAAAAGATAAGCAGGAGGTATCTCCAGCGGATATCCACACAGGTGGTGAAAATGTCGGCTAGGTAGCGCTGCCTCTTTTCTTCCATGTTGGTGAATACAACATTACATTGGCCATTCTTCTTCACGAACCGGCTCCGCAGTTGGCTGGAGCCCCTTGTCAGGATCTTCCCGTTGTAGTTGTTCATCCCTCCTTGTCCCCTCGTGCTGGACACAGTGGTGGAGGTGGCTCTTGACCTCCTACTACTGTCTTCTGTCTCTGTGTCACAGGTCGAATGCAGTTGGAAGTTAAGGGAACTGTGGTCGTTATGGAGTCCTAGGCTAGAGATCTTCCTGCGTTCCTCTTCTGGTATAATGTCTGATACAATGCTGTACCTGTCAGAGATAAGGTTTCAAATTAATGGTGCACAAAATACATAGACTTTAATTTGACTAAATAGGCTTTTAGCAACGATATACAGAATTATATTGATATTGAACACATATTTTGAGCACCAATTTTGTTACATATTAAATGGAAAAGTATTTGGTGTGATAATATTTAAGATACAAAGTTAAACAATGAATGTGTGCATGTGGGCCAGTCATGTGGTCCTCTTCCCCTGACCACAGCTACATAAAACAGGCTATGAAATCCAGTTGAATCTAATGAATTTATTTTTTCTCGTTATTATTAATTTAATTGTTCAATTTTGTAAAATGTTTTGTAAATTAATTACTCTTAATGAATTACTTTTTGTGTCACATTACAACCTAAATGCTGTTTTAGAGGCTTTTCCACCCTGCCAAGAATACAATTCTGGGGGAAACACTGAATACTTGTTTGGCATGAAAATGGAAAAAAAGTCAAACCCTAGTGTGTGTAGTATGGGAAACACGTTCAGGACGGAGGAAGGAAGACGGTTTAATATAATGCCCATAATCTTATTGCACCCTCTGTACTTTCCAGTGTATCATCTAAAGGGCACAAAGTGACTGTGCATAGCTCACCCTCGCATAGACAGGGAGAGGGAGCTAGGAAGATAATGCATGACTCATTACTGAGTACAAGGGATTCGGCTCTATCAATATTGACCGAAGCCTTGGTCACCTGGGTGTATTGATCAGACTAACCTGTCTCTCTCCTTTACGTGGCGGATTACTAGCTGGGAAGGTGAGTTCAGTTTAGCTTTAGAAGGATTGCTGTCATCACGGATTTAAGGATTATATCTGAGCCAGTGTCAGTCAACCCATTTTGACAGACATACATTATATACATTAGAACTGATCGATGCGAAATCATACTGCCAAATGGTAACGCTATCTTTCTGTCATCACCCTACCAGTCTGAAGATGGGCTTTTATCCAATGACATCATTCTGTTATCAATGCATCAAGTGTGTGCAATAATACTTTTATTAAAGATATAGTTTGAGATGTGAAACTGACTTTGGGGACAAATTGGCTTTATTTCACAACATTACTATGAATGGGCTCGTATTTCACATTTCTCTGTTATTTATGGCTAAATTAGATGTTCACTGATGCAAAATGAACTTTGTAAGGGAGGATTCGGGTCTTCCTTGAAAAAGAGATTCTTAATCTCAATGGGACCACCTAGTTAAATACAATTTTAAAAAAGGAAAAGGAAACACAGGTTTTAGACAGGAGGTTGCTTCCAGGTTATAGCCCTCACCTGTTGGACCTATTTGTTCCCATGGCACCAGTGATCACTTGTATGGGGCTGGGGTGGGAGGCCAGACTCTCCCTTGCAAGTCGCCTACTGCCAAACAGTAGGTATCATCAAGGAAATGATGATTGGGCCACAGAGAAAACCTGAGAAAAACCGAGGAGAGAGAGAGATAACAGAATTATCAAATTCTCAAATCCCACAAGATCATGATTACATCAAATGATGGCAAATATACCACCAGCTTCATGATTGCCGACTTAATTCTAGAAAGTGCAGAGAGTCGTTGATTAATTATGAATCACTAAGGCAATTCATACAGGGAAACAATATTGACCTCAGAGGGCAATGTTTTCATTTCTTCATCTCTTTTAAACTAAATCTTGTGTTGTTTTATCATAATTTATATCTTGCATCATAACACCTAGAATACAAATTGGCTGGTGAATGCAAGCTGAAGGTTGTAGTAGCTGTGTGTTTATTACTGTGTGTATATAGAGGTTTTCTGTATTACAATTGTAGAAGAATGTTTTGTGACTTTTGCCCGTCAGAAAACCTCCAGCAGATTTTCCAATGGATCCAGATGTCAGCGTCAACCAAGCCAAGCAGGGCTTCTAAGAGTAACCTTGGCATTTAGTTGTCTGTAACATGGTTTGATTTTAGCTCTACTTCCCCTGTTCTTAAAAACATATACTTCAAATCCCCACTTTTGAATTTCCTTTTTGATTGTAACCCATTACATTATGGATAAATGTTTCTTTGCCAAAGAAGAAATACAGAAAATGTAAGATTTCTGCTACAAAGGCTAATTGTGCCTTTCATAGGAACGACCTTAATTTTTACTAATTTCTGATGTCATGGTGTCACTGAGGTTGCATTTCATATCATTTTAATCAGCTAACGTATTTACATCACACATACACAAACCAGCCCAAACTGAGATGAAAATAGATACGCCCGCCTAAACCACTCCTGACTAAATCTGTGTAATCAAGAAAGTCATGTATCTTTGGAAAATAGAGCTGCTTTACACTGACACTCTCTTTGTCTCTCTGTCTCTCAGCCTAAAACAGGCATTTCATGAAAACGTGGCAGAGCCTTTGTCTCAAACAGCCTTGCAGTTCTTTATGTAGTCCTTTTGTTGACATCTGAGAACAGTTTTTTATAGCCTATTAAACCAGATATTTAAATATATATCCTCCAATTTTCCTTTCAAAAAATGTATGTATGTATTTATTTATGTATGTATGTTTGTATCAATGTATATTCATGTCAGTTGTTTATATGTCCCTGTACCAGTGCCAGCAAGACAAATTCTTATACATTTATTGTACATGGTAAATAAAGCAGTTCTGATTCTTATGGATGTATCTATATACACTATGTGTGTATGTGTGTATGTACTGTATACACATGTATGGCATCATTGTTTTTTTGTTTTTCTCCATGTAGGTATCTGGTTACAAACCAACAACATGGCTGTGGAATAACGCCCCCGCCCCCAAGTCATATCTAGGAAGATGCAACCAGCCAACAATCCACCATTGATGGTGTTTCCTTTTGGGTGCAAAAGGTTTATAACACCCAATACACAAGAGCCCAGGAGAGACAAAGTGCAGGTAACAGTTGTGGTACTGCAGAAATGAGATCCAAGCTGGTTTGTGGTCACCTGGTAATGCTGGTGACTTTCACTGAAGCTAGTTTCCATAGGAACCCATCTCCTGTGGCATTTGGGGACAATGTGAAGGGGGCTAGCATACAGTAAGGGCTCTTATAACATGAGTCAGAGAGAGGGATAGAGAGAGAGGAAGAGAGAAATAAAGAGAGAGCGAAATAAACAGGGTGAGGAGAGAAGGGGTGAAAGGGCAACAGAGCAACGTCTACACTTGATTTTAAGAAAACTGTTACTTGTTACAAAATTTAATTTAATTTAACTGTAACTTGCTATCCACGTCATAGAGTGAGAATATAAAGAGGGGAAAGGAATATGTAGTTATATTTGTACATTTATTTTGATCTGTGTAGACCAGACGTAGCTCAAATAGTATTTTATGGTCTGATTTATCCTACTTAGGTGCCAAATGGTTTGGATTTGCCATATAGGACAAAACATTGAGAGCCAGAAATCACAAAAAAGTATTTCAAAATAAAATCAATTCAGTTTGCATTTCTGGGACAATATTTATGTTGTCCAGATACAGTAAACACCACACGTCTGGTATTCCAAGCAGGTTGCTAGTTGATGCAGGTCTGATGTGAACTGTGTGAAAATAATAATGAACCTCTATTGCACTACAGTGAAAGATTCTTAATCCCTCTGTCCAGGAGGTGATGTGTGTAGGGATGTTCGTGTATACATCTGTGTGTCTCTGTGCATGCCTGTGTGTGCATACTGGTGTGTGTCCACGCATCCATCTTGTACTTGAGTATGTGTGTGTGTGTGTAAGATTTTGCAATGTGGTGAAAGTCTGTATGTCTGACTCACAAGGCCATTCCTAACTCCTCCCTAATCCCTTAAATTGCAGATTAATAGTCAGTCGTAATCTCACACAGTGATATGAGAAAGAGAGAGAGAGAGAGAGAGAGGGAGAGAGGGAAGACAACATACAAGCAGATTGTGTGTGTGTGTGTGGGGGGGGGGGTTAAGAGTAAGATCCAAAGGGGTCAATTTCTTAAAAGCTTTAGCAGATTAAGCATGGGTAATCACCGTTGATGAGGCACTGTATTACATCAACCAGAAAGTATATTACATCTAGTATGAAGACCAGAGCAGATATGACTTGGTGATTTCTGATTTGGCATCTCAGTTAATGGATCACATGCTGGGCTGTGATCAAGTCCCACAAAATACCTCTCACCCTGCAGCTCACCTTCTCTTCTCTTCTCTCTCCTTTAATTGTTCCTATTGTCTTAATAAAAAAATGTTTTAAATATGTTTTTAATCCCTTGCATTATACCATTAAAAGAAAGTCATGAGGTAGTTACTCCTTACCATTATAAATCTGCTTTGGAAATCAATGTACTACAGCTTTTAAGAGCTAGAGAAAACATATTTAATGAACATAGCCCATGTTGTCAGTGTACTAAACCTGAAACATTAAGTGGACCAATTATAGAATGGGGTCTCAAACGGAGTTATTCTTCACATATATATCTTTGTCATATTTGATTCAAACCTGGTCATTAAAAATGAAGAAAGTAGCAATACTATATAACTAAGGTTAGTATAAAAATACCATATGCACATTTGGGTTCAGCATTTAAAGGCAGAATATATTAGCAGTCATCTTTTCATTGTGTAACATGGAGTCTTTCTTTAAAGAGAGGTAGTTATGAGCAATTTTGTTTGCTGTCTAAAACAGAAATAAACAATGGTAAATCAGACTGGCAAAATGATTCTTGTATAAAAGCCTCAAGTAAATGTCATATATTCTTTGTTTGGGATGAAAGCACAGTCCTGACATTGTTACATAAACATTGTTCTATTACCAGTAGGATGTCACTGCCAAGCAATTGTGATGAAATTTACCCAAGGTAAGGACTTGTTGAGTCCCTCTCACCAAAGTGATTCATGCCACAGGCCTTTGTGTCAGGATAATGGGACTGTTGATGTATGGTTGATTTTTTTAATGTTTTGTATTAAACTATTTTTATGTAAAATTGTGTTTTAGTCTTTTTAGTCACAATGCGTTTTTTCACTGTGGTGACATGAGGTAAATGAAATTATGATCGAGAGCAATTTTGATAATTTCATCAGATTTATATTCATGTAATTCCAGTAAAAGAAGATTTGAATCAGACATCCCACCAAGCAGGCTCACTTCACTTACTTCTTGTTTTCCTTTGTAAACTATGAGTTTGTAGTATGTGAAAATAAATTAATAAAAAATCTGGTTTCACCTCTGCTTGTCACGAGCCAACCCACAGAGAGGCAACACATTGTCAGTCAGTACTAAGAAGTATAACCACGCTATCATCACTTCCCAGACAATCTGTTCTTGTCTTCTTTTGAGAAATGTTTCTATATTTTCCTACTTTAGTCTAGATATTATCCATATGTCCTATAAAATTCAATAGCATTCAACTGTGAGTTATGCTTTCAGGTCAACAATACTTTTCTGTCTCATTTATTGACATCTTATTTTGGAATGAAACACTTCAGCTGTTTCAATCCCTCTCCCTGTCAGCAGAACTGGATGACCTGGAAACGTATCTGGCTGTTTGCTGGACAGAGAGAGCGCCCCAATTAGAGCTAATTATCAGTGGTTCACTAATTGATCTATTAACCATCTTTGGTTAGCTAGTCAATATCAGCGCTTTTAGTTTACGTCATACCAACTGGTTTGTCACTGTGGTATTGTACAATGACAGTGTAAATAAATAGATCCAAAATAAGGAGCATTTGGGGTGACATCTTTTGGCCAGTTTAAACATTTATTCATCAAAATGATCCTCCATGCTTTTCTCCTGACTGGTCCTGGAAAGGCCATTAGGCCTCGCTGAATGAGGGACAACATTGGAACCTGAGTTATGTAATTCAGGCAACACAGATCAATAACTTTCTCCTCCAAAATGATAGATTATTATTAGTATTAACCATAATAACGTAGAGTTTTTATTTTGTTTGTTTGTTTTGCATTGAATTCGTACATAAGACACATTTTCTTTTCATTTTCTACGAATCACTGGATGTTTTTAGTGCAAGCAAACATCCAGGTTTATCTGTGAGGCATAATTGGAGACTTGGATCACAGTGTTTTATTTAAAACATGAATTTCCCTTTTGTTTTCATGATCCAAGGCACCTTGTTTATTTGTAATATCCATATCCCTCCTCTCTCCTTACACTTCCCATGTAGAGGGAACCCTGAAGCCTTTCCTTTTCTTCTATTATGGCTCTGTTCCTGAAGCAGAGACTTCCTTTTCTGTTTGATGGGCAAAAACTATAGAAATACAAAACTGACCTCAAGCATTAGTGTGAAACAGAAAAAGAAAAAGTAATACCTGGGCATAGCCAATCCCATTTGTTTGAACTCGATCAACAGGTGTACAACACTAACTTTGACTGACAATATAGTGTATACCTCTAAAATAGATTATGTCAACAAGCTTTGACTTGTGTTCCAGCAGGTTCCTTTGTGCCTCGCTGGTGATATAGAGAGATTTACAGTTCATGACGGAGTAGTGTGACTATTTGCATGGTCACGCGACACAGCAGTTTCCATGATGCCCATGCTTCAGTCTGTCGGATGTACTGCTTATTTTATACTGTATAAATTAACCTAGAGCAGGTTTTATGAATGTGTTCAATTTAACATCATTTGGACTGAACTAATGAACTAATTCAACATGCAATGAACTTAATTCATCAAATGACAATTCTGCACAGATATTGAAAAACTGTCTGATAATTGAGCACGTACAATACTCACCCTTCAAGTTAGTTGTTCTGTTATGTCACTTGGCTGGAATCTGAAATTCCTTTATACTGCTGCTTCACTTTTCAGTATCCCACTCTCACCGTTCAGGGCAAAGACCCCGTGTCCTTAATCTTCTATGATCTGTATTCCCTTCTAATTTTAGTTTCTCTTTCACCTTTTTCTCTTAGTTCCTTCTGTGTTGCATGTTCATTGTTTTTCCTCTTCCTTCTTGTTTCTGTTTTAATCCCTTATTGTCCTCCGCTGCCTCCTTCGCTGACTCCTGTGTCCTATAATCCTGTCTGTGCGCGCTCTCCTGTGTACACTCATACACCCTGGGCTGAAAATGCTGTGTCAATCTTCCCTCTGTAGAGCATGTGGGTTCGGCAGGGAGGGATGGAGGAGAGGAGAGGAGAGGAGAGGAGAGGAAAGGGGAGGGGAGGAGAGGAGAGGAGAGAAAACAACAAGCAGAGAAAAGAAAGAAAGACAAAAAAGGAGAGGAGGTAAGAGTAAAGGGGGGCTCTAGCTGTCTGTGCACTCTAAGCATGTGTAGGTGTTGAATGATGCCTGATGTGCCCATATAAGTAAACAAGAACACGTTTGACTCATGATGACTGGTTTAGTTTTCATTACAGCTTAAAACTTTGCTACTGCAAAGTAATTACTGTGTTTTAACCATAATGGATACACTACCACAAGGATATGAACTTGCCCTTTAAACGTAATCCCTTTACATTTACTCCCTCACAGTAGAGCCAGGGCTGGTTTCCAACCTCTTATCGCCGGCGGTGCAGTGAGAGCCGACTGTCAATGCATGTTAGCCTTTCAACACAGTCAAACTCCAGAGCCCCTCAGCTCCGACAGGGTCTTCCTGGGACCTGAAGGCATCTGCTCTCCTATATTTTTTCCCAGTGCATATTCATGGCCAGTTCTTTAATAAATGTATGTCGCTCCTCCAATGAACTTAAGAAATACCACTGCAATACGTTGAAATACAACTGTTTCACCTCACAAGACAAGAGCAATGAGTTTGTCCCATCTCCTAATATGTGATGTAACACAGATGATTCATCGTCAAATGTAGAAAAGGTGATTTTCTGGAGATTAGTGTAGATTTTATGGTTCATAACAGATATCACTATAGTTTGAAGCTCATTTCAAAGTTCATAAAATATTGTATGAGTCTATTAATTTTCCCATTCACTGTCAATGCAGCTGCACTGGGCTTTATGAGATGACATCACATCCTGGCTCAGATTGGACTGTCTTCGGCCGCAACACTAACATAATTTTAATTTGAGTGACTTTCCTGTTTAATGTGAACTTCAACAGTTCATATACAGGGTCTGGAAATGGGGAAAGTGCAAGAACGGACTTACATCACCATCTCAGCATAACTTTGTGTGTTCTCACAGTCGTGTTGCTGGCAAATCAAGACTGACACATCGTTATTATGCTGAATAGAAACATCACATGAGACATTTTCTAGTTTAATTTAGAATTCTTCAGCATCATCTAGAATCCAGATGACTATATGAAGTGAGCAAAACAGTTTCTA
>CABFOQ010014409.1:1625-13139 GCA_900660455.1 Gephyroberyx darwinii | reverse complement strand
CACACACACACACACACACACACACACACACACACACACACACACACACACACACACACACACACACACACACGGCTGGCACTGATATGTTTGCTGTCAAGGCTGAAATCAGGATTTGGCTGTGTCGCATCATTAAATCATTTCATTTCCAATACATTACAGCCAAAAATGATAAAATGTATTAATGTGAGGCACCACAGGTGAATAGAAAAAAAAATCCTCTCATCCTATTGCAATGGAATTTTATATGTATATTTACATTTACATCATTTACAGAGCTGATTGAGATGTTTTTTCTTAATTATCATATAGCATATGCTAATGCATTGAAGAATTTCAGTGATGTCTCCCTGGCAGTGAAGTCATACAGAGAAACTTCATTTTATGTGGCAGTGTTGCCAACTTATGACAATAATAGCATACAAGTGGTTAGCTTTCATGGCTGGAATTATTCAAATTTGTAGTTTGTGATCAAACCAAAAGTGCATCCCAAACCAAGCAGCAGGTTGGGAACTACACCACTACTATATTCTTGTTTAAAATGCATTTTTCACACATTCCTGCATGTTTGTGTTCACACTTTATTCCTACTACCTTCCACCTCCTCGCTTTTCCCCAGATGGATTCCAGAGCACATTTCCAACTCCCTACACACACACACACACACACACACACACACACACACACACACACCACACACACCCACCCCTGGCCTCTGTTGGGGAGGCTCTGCACTGGTTGATTGATTACCTGTTGGATCCCATTTCCGAGGCCCGGCGGAGATGTGCTCCCCCACCTCCAGCCTATCTGCTCCCAACCACCAGGCTACATCCCAATCCATTTGCTGCTGTTTCGCTTGTCCTAACAACGAAACCGCTGCACAGCCAGCACCTTGAACCGCCATCCACAAAAAACAGCCCGTAACAAGCACAATAAATCTGGACTCACACTCAAATTCACCGGAATGAGTGCTTGAAATTGCATTGTAGACACCAGCGGGGACTGAGGAATGCATCCTTTCTGCTTTCACACATGGCAGCTCAGTTGTCGCTCAGTTGCTAGTTAACTTCATATATTGTCATTTGTGTAAATGTAACTTCATTATTAGGGCAGATTATGATTACTGATTTTACCAGTTGAAGTGATTTTAGCTGGACTTTCTACTAACAACAGCATAAAAGTGCAAAAAAAAAAGTGCACAGCAAGCATAACCAGTAAAATTTCAGTTTACTGCTGTGTTAAACAGTTCTTATCACAATAACTTTATTGGCCGAATGCAAAGTTAAAATATACTATATGCTATACAAACAAACTAAGACTATACAATACAATGTGGTCTAATTTGGTTTTAGATGAGTTTTTTTTGTTTTCTGCATTCGTGTTTTACATTACTGCTCTTTATAGTATTTTTTTTTATATTTAGAAACATTTCATTTCATTATTTTTTAAAGCATCTTCGCTTTACGGATTTTTTTTTTTTCCATGCGCCTAAGACTTTTGCACAGTACTGTATATATTGAACTTTTGGTGTTACCATCCGCGTAGTGACATTACCCCGGTTACTAGCGGAGGCTATATATTCAACAAGTCATGTAATCATACATCGAGTGGAAAACATATTTTCTCTGTTCTTTAGTTTTCAATGCTCACCTGAAGGAACAATAAGTACAAGTATTTACAAGGAAAAGGCCTCAAGAGGAGGAGGAAAACCAAAGGTAGTCCGAACCTGAGCCTGATGCAAACCATGCAGAATAAACCTAGCAGGAAAAGTCCTAAACACCACTAGTTGAAATTAATTTATTTCAGGAGTAGCTACAACGATATCTGTTATTATCGCGACAGAAAGGGAATTCGTTGAAATAAAATGTTTAAGCCATGACAGAATCAAGCAGTTTACTTTGATCCCCCCCACGGGATGCCTTACCACCAGCAGTAAAGTTCTGAGCTAGGGGAAACACTGTATTGGCCCAAATAACTTACAAACAAACAAATATTAACCATAAAAACAAGCATGTGGTTTTGACTCATAAAAATGTATTTTGTCATACAGAAACAACTCAACCGCTACCACTATCCCGCAAACCTGGGCCTTTAGCGCTGTACCTGAAGGTGATAATTAACCATAACCATTAATAACCATTATATAATTTTTGCCAAGAATTGAGCGTGAGCAAGAAAAGTACAAAAAATAATAATAATACAAACGGCGACACACAACCATCTCTACTACACTATATACACTGGATCTACAAAAAAATCCCTATTTATTATCATCTTCTGCACCACCTTGCATGCATTAGTCTTTGGTATATGCTCTTCACCTCCACCTCGTTGTGCTCAAAATGATTCACCTGACTCCTGCATATGCTGCGAGGCAAATGACGCCTCCCGTTTCTTCCTCACTCCTAATTCATCTCTTAGTCCAGAGAGAGTTTTAGTTTCTGTTGTCCATGCATGAGGGCAACAAGCTCCCCGTCTAGTCAGTGGGAATAACAATGAATCGGGAAGGTTGGTTTAAGCCATACGGGCTCTGGCTCTACCCTAATGGACACTGATGAGTTTTCCATTTTGTTTCACAAGTTTTTATCGCAAAAATTGTATTCTAGCCCATTTGAGACAAGGGTAGTTGAAGGTGGACTCCTCTAAGCAATTGTCCTCGCACATAACAGCCAGATGTAGGACATAGGATCGTGACATCAACAACAAGCGGAATCAATCAGTAAAAGTCAAAATTCTGGTATTGTGGCAACACTAAAGGTCGATATCTAAAAATCCAGTACTATGATACCACACTTGACTTGGACAGCTTTTGCGCAGAGATTTTGACGCCACTTTGGTGTCCGTCTTTTGTTCGACCAGTTTGAGATCCAATTCAAAATATGGTGGACTCTTTGACGCTGTGTTTTCAGCAGCTGCAGTCAAGATCCAGCTCTATCTATACCATTCCTTCTTCATTTATTCCAATCCACACATTTATGCCCTCTGGAGGTGATGTTGAAATGGCATTTCAGCTTGCGGAACACGATAGGTTTCTTTGTGCTGCATGTCCATTTTGAAATTAATATAGAAGAGAGTTAGTAGTACAGTATTCATCATATCTGCGTTACTAAACACAGTTAGACTTCATGTCCCTTAACAATTGATTTCCTTAATTTAACTTCCATTAGCTATGTTTAATGGGAAATAGGGTGATTTTGCCAGCTTTGCCTTTTTATTATTATTTTTTTTTTGAAGACGTTTTTATGCAAGTTTAGCAGCAGTCACTACTTGCTGTATTCTTTCCTTCAGCCGCCGACCACTTTCTATTGGGCTTCTTGTGTAAAAGCCGTTGGAATGCTAATCATTCCAGCAACAATTCCTCCCGTCTTATCACTCGGCCTCTCAAGGTCAAGTTAATTTCAATTCTATCCTCTGAAGGCTGATACCACTAAGATAATTGACCTGCTATTTTTTTCTTGCCCTGACACTTGATGAAGCCATGGTTTGTTGCATTCTCCTCCATCCCACAGAGCTGGCTTATTTTGTCTAGCTTCTTTTCCCATGTAGACTTTGTGTTTGCGCAATCCCAGCAAGACATCAGTACCACTCCATTTGATTCCGGGCCTGAGGGCAAAACAGAGTAACCTTGTGAGCCAGATGATCTTGAGTGGATTACAGTGACATGTTTGGCCCCCCTGTCTTTCCAGTTTCATCTGAAGGCATTGCCACCTTGCATTATTCTAAATAGTCAAACCAATCAGTGCACCGCATACATGCACATACCTGCTGTCATGTCAATCACTCCAAATTGTAAAAATTTAAAAGATTATTAAATAGTTTGCTGCTGAGGTTATTAGACATTAGTAACCATTGTCTAGCACTTGCCTAGCTTGGTTGTTGACCTCTCAGAGTCTTGCTGTCTTGGTAAGAGACCTCCTAGTGCACTTTCACTTTCAGTGATGGAAGGATTGTAATTTATTTTTCCTTTGAAGGCCCCCGGGGGGCCTGTCTCACAAAGGAAGCGAACATAGTCAGGGTATCTTTGCAAAAGCTGGCTACACAAAACCAAACAATGGCAACCCCGGCTGACTGGTCTCACGAAGCTGGTTATAAACTCGCTCTGTCAACCCAGGATTTTCCAATCCAGCCATGAACGTGTTCACATAAAAGGGGCGGGGTTTGTCACAAATAACCAATTGTATGCAACATGGACAGATCCAGAGCAGCCGATTCAACTAAATCTATCGATCCCTCTGGTGTAATGAGATTGTTGCAGCAGCAGAAGGTTATGGGATTCAGCAGTGAAAAGGAAATGGAATATAAGCACAACAAATGAGAAATAAATACAGAAAAGTAAAACGATACTATTAAGAATTGTGGGGCAATGTACATTGGCTGCTGACAATTTCAGCACATTATGTAGACTGTAAAAGTATGAAACATGGCAAAGATATTGATTAACATTGGATTGGATTAACAAATAAATATGAGCAGTACAAAAACAAACGGGAAATGATGAGATGATTGCAGGAGGAAAATTGCAGATTATCACTGCCCCTTCATGAAGGCACAGTGAGCATACTTTTCATTGATACAGTATCGTGTCGTCACGGCGAGGCTGTGGAAAGATTGGAAGTAACAGTAAATTTCATTCATGATTGATTATATTCAAATAAAGTTAAAAAAAAAAAAAACACCCTCTTTTATAGCCAAAGTGGGCATATGGCAAACATTGGTGATAGCTCTGATCTAATAAATAATCATGGAAAGTAAAGGGGTTCTGACGGCCCCGCGAAGAGCCCTTCTTAATATCTGTGCACCCAAGTCCATGGGATCCTCTAGGAATGGTGATGCCATTTTTTTCCAGAGAATTGATTGGTGAGGAGTCAAACTTTTTACACATTTGGATCCGATAGCCTGAATTAGGCATGCAGCCTCATGCCTGATTTAGCATTGACTGTTCTGTTTGTTATGTTAAGCTGGAAGTCCATTGATTCCTATGGGAGACAATTTTGACGGAGCGAAAACACAACACCACCCCTTATGGAAAACAGTCGCGTTGGCAGTGGATTGACAGATGTGTTGCCAACAAGTTGTGTTCTTGACCGGATTTGTGAGCTATTTTTGTTTTTTAATATTTTTTAATACAATAACAGTCCATAACAATAACAAATGTACAATCATTTTTTTCCCTCTAGATTAACCATTTAAATTCTGATAAAATGTCTGATTTGGTGGCAATTATAACGTTAAGTAGGTGTATTGAAGGGACCTGGTGTAAGCCTTCCTGGCAGTTAAGGTCAAATTCAAGCAAACCCGAAGCATTTCTCAGATGTATATAATGGGCAGGGCCTAAATCAGGTCAAAGTATTCAAAGAGTCTGCCTTAACTATCCCTGTAACTGGGTTGAGTTAACCGTTGGGGGATTACCTTCTCACACATCAAGGTTGCATGTTTCATTACCTTGTAGACCAAACAAATGAGAGAAAACTTTGGGGTCATTTTTGAGAAACTGCTACAACCCAACCCCAACCAACATCAATGTGGAAAATGGTGAAAATCAAACTGGACAAATCCTTTTTCACACCGCTGTATAATGTTATCCCTTACTGACACAACTGACACGTGGGGTGTTTTATAGCTGGCACTGTTGTTTCCTTTCCTCCACATATAGAGATGGAAAAAAAGAGCATTTCTTTTTTGCTTTGAAACCCCAGGACCTGAAATCAAATGCCATCCATATGTAACGCAGGTATTGCAGGGACATTCCTATTCTGTGTTTTTTTTGTTTTTACCCCGTTCATCCCTGTAATAAGCCCTGGTTGTGAGGCATCCTTTGTTAGAGGCAACAGAAACCCAAACAAAGAAAGTGTTTCACAGGCCCTGGTGTGACCTAGAAAAGGAAACCTGAGTCCGACCACAGACCACACTGTCGGTGGATCAGCCTTGCCTGTCTCAGCTGCTGAGCAGGAAGCACCGTCTCCAGAGAACAGAGCAGGGGTAAACAGTAACACCAACATAGTTCTGTTCCATATACTATACCACTATCACTATCATCACTCCTACTACTGCTTCTACTACTACTGCTACTACTTCTGCTACTACTATTACTATAACTACCAATATTTCTATTACTACTACTGCTACTTCTACTATTACTACTACTAATACTACTATTACTGCTACTACTAGCCTACTACTAATACTACTACTCCTACTCCTACTACTATTACCACTCTTACTACTACCACTACTGCTTCTTCTTAAAAGTCTTAAATAATATGAATATTAGGCCTTAATAAGTATTATAATTAAAATGAATCCATTTAGTAGAGATTCTGTTTTTATTATGTAATGACAGGTGTCACTGCATGTCCACTCCGCTTACATTGATACAGAACAGGGGTAGTAGTACAATATGCAACCTCTCTGCTTTATTAAACACAGTTAAATACAGGAGTTTAAAATGTATTTCCCCGGTGTCCCTTTTGTTATACTGCCCATTTTGTAGTTTCACAACTTTCATTAGCTATGTTCAATCAGAAATAGGCTGGCTTTGACAGCTTTGCTTCTTTATTGTGGTATTTAACTTGAAATTCCAAATGTGTTAAATTTGGCTTTCTGAAACCTACCGATGCCCTGGTTGCCTTCACTCAGCTTGTATGCCTTTTCTCTATGTTGAGGGTAAGCGTGTGGTATCTGGTATTGACCGTACAGTTTTATGCAGAGGTGAAATGGGAAAGGTCCGGCTTCTTCACCGCCTACCACTCGCATTGCACTACAAACCTGGCAACCCAGACTACAACCAACGCACTTTGTCTGGTCCACGTCTCGTCTGCTTGACTCCCCCACACCAGCAACAATCGTCTACTTGTTGTCTCCCCCCCCACCTCTATCCACCTCCCTTCCTACTGTTCATTCATCGTGTGTTGTGGCTGTGTTAATGTGCAATTAGAATTCTGTATCATAATAATGGCCCCACATAGCCACGAGAGTAAACACATTCTTCCCCTGTATTAAAATGCTAATGCATGGACGGCAGTGCCGAACGCCACAGAGCCTCCCCTATAAATGAGATACCAACGGAGAAGTTTCCTTGATGTATAATGCTGTACTTGTTCATCTTGCACTGTAAACAACTCTCAATTCAGGCTTTTTGGGAGACTTTGGCCCTGGCTAGGGCTTTAATTATTCAGATTTATTTATTTGCTGTACACCAAGAATATATTTAGACCCAAGGAACTTGTAGTTTTTAAATTCCACAGGTTTGACCTATTGATCATTTGTATTTTAATAATGAGTGATTACATAACCATGCATGAAACGTGCATGTAAGGTATTGGCTTTTCCTGTTGGGCCAAGGTGCCAAGATTAGACCCGAGGACAGTATTCAGCCAACACAGCATTGTTGACATGCAACCATGTTTTAACTATTGCCTACTTTCTCTTGTTCCCATGTATATAGTGCGCTTGATTACTCCGGGCCTACAGTATTGCCGCTGATCTAATCGCTTGTGGCGGTTACAAAAAAACAATAGTAGCCAGATCAGCGGAGAGATTAACTTGACAGTGTTTTTCAGCACCACACGAAGGCTTCACTCAGATTATGGCAAAGATTGACTGTCAGCGCTGATGCAAGCTTATTACTCTAATCTTTAATCAATGCACTTTAGTGGAGCTGAAATGAAATGAGCTCATGGAATTGGCACTGATGAGGCCCCACCACATAATACCTATATAAGGTCCTGACAGCCTCTGGATAGTTCCTTTTTTTCCCTCCCTTTATCCCTCTCTGGGTTATGAGAGCTAGTATTACATGGATGGTTGTCTGTGGGAAGACCCCAGCATTAGCACCACTGTCTCTGGCGCTTCATTGTTTTGCTGTTTGTTATATAATTGGCTGCTGTTAGCTTCACAAATGGAATTTAATACGCGTCTACCAGCAACCTTGACAGGTGACAGGTGACCTTACACTGTCATCATTAGTGTAAAAATAGTGACACTTTGCAGTAAGGGTCCTTGACTACAGATGAAGCTGACTTTTCACTGACTATGCACTATGTAGCAGGCTTGTGTAGCAACAAAGTTTTAACCCAAAAATGTGATGTGTTTATACATTTCAATATATAATTTTGTGTTGTAGCATTTTATATAACAGTTAATTAGCTAGCAAGTGCTAATTAGGTAGAATTAATAACTAATAGAAATCATACCATGGCCTTGGGGAATACTCTGATTGGCTGTTGTGGTGTTGACTAATCTCAGATAACCACTCAGCTCTGACGTAGTAGTGTAGTCACAATTCTAAATGAATGAGCATATGTGCCCTAATGTTACATTTGTACCCATTAACCACTGGTTGAGATAACTCACTGCAACGTGTAACCATAGCGACTATTTGACAGCAGCAAGAGCAAAGGTGGACATTTAACCGTTGTATACAGCTAGCTAGAAAAGATCAATAAAACATGAAGGAAAACATGAATTTCAATATGACTTTTAATCTTTTTTGTGGCACACAAAACTTATGACTTACTACCCAAAGTATGTGTTCCTGCGTTTGCTGAATTAACAAGCCAGATTATGAATAAATATCCTATCCATGGCAATGTAAACATACAATAGATGGAGGTAAAAGACGTGCACATGTTCAAGTTTCTCCACTAGGGCAAGGTTTGTGGCCTCTGCTCTCCTAAACCGTCCACAGCAGTCTGTTTCTGAAAACAACTGAGGCGAGAAATGGGCAATACATTTGCTTGACTCGTTTTAGATTTACAAGGCCTATTTTGAAAGTTTGTTCCGACTTTCATGAGGCAAGCACATCCATCATCCATTCAAGTGACTAATTTTGGGCAGCAGAGAGGCAGTTGCTAAGCAGTTGCCAAGATGCTAGTTAATTGCAGAAGGACTGTATTACAGAGTAAGCGGTGAAAGAAGCACAAACATCTTTCTCTTTAAACAATGGCAAGTGGCCATGGTATAAGCGGGATATTACACTCTGAGCGTGCGGTAATTGAAAAATAATGCATCCGCGGCTTCATGGAGTAATTACCCCCCTATGTCGTGCATTATTTTTTGATAACCACACACCTTGTTGTGTAATATCCCTTACATGAACACAAAAAACTCTGATTTGATTAGATGAAACTTTAATGATCCCTGTGGGGAAATTGGGTTGTTGTAGCAGCAAAACAAATAGGATATGTATAGCAAAGAGCAACTGGATGTTATATAAACCTACCCAACCGACCATAGTTTCAACACTCACACTGTATGGTCATCATTATGATTCCAAATTCCTAAGTGCGGTATGACTTTAATCCAAGAACAATGCAGGACACCTGGGATTTCCTTTTACATTTAGTTAATCTCAATCATCCTAATAGTTATTGTCTAATGGTGTTTTGCATGCTTTTTCTCAAATGCTGTCATGTAGGCAAGTTATCAGAACAAGGGGGTTAGGAGGCAGGAATGGGCATCTCTAGAGCCATGTTTCTGTCAAGCAAATTTTATGCAAACATTTGAAATGTTTCAAAAATAAAATCTTTAGTGTCAGCTAGTGTTGGTCATATTTCACGGTTTCATCTGAAGACGAAAATAAAGAAATACACTTGGCAATTTTCCAATGCACTAATGGTCATACAACCATGACGGAGACTTATACATGTTGAGATAGATTATAATGTTCTAGGGTGGATTTAGGTACTCAATACTCAAACCATAGCCTGGGGTCACTTGTGATGTGGAATGAGTTTATAGGAGTGAAATAAAGTTAGACCAGCTGGTTAAACTGACTTCTCTGGTAAAATTGCCCTTCTGCTATCTCAGGAGTGTGCTGCAAATTAGTTCAACCTGTAGCATGGCCATCTGTCACGCTGGCGGGCGGTGCAGGTTCACTGCTAGGTTCAAGACTGGAGAGAGAGAGACATCCCGATAAGAAGCTAGAGACCTTGATTTTTACAAATGATACCTGTGAAACAGATGGATCTTTCTTCACTAAGACCAAACATAACTGTCACTTGTTTTTACCGCTTTCCCTTGTGGCGTGCCTTAGCTGAGGACGGGCTGCACTCCTGTGCGCTGCTTTTCACTGAGATTGAATTTGCCCTAGTAAAGCTTTACAATTTCTCTTAATTAACTTGGAAAGTATCTCAGGAATGTCTGTCACTAAGGGTAGAGGACTGTATATGCTCACTGAAATTCTAGTAAGCCAAAAAAGATCCCCACCCCTTGCTGCCATCAGCCCTTCCTGCCCCCAGACCACATCCTGTTCTTGAGCAGCAATGGCTATCTCTGCACTGTAATTGAGAAAAAAGAAAGTTAAAACGTGCACTTGTTTTCACTTTTTCTAATCACGTGTTCATATGGGGGAAAAAATCTATTTGAAACCCATAATTTATCGATAAAAACTTAATCGACCACTCCTCCTCTCTACTATATGAGGTCAAGTTAAGGAATATCAAACAGTCAAATTTAGTTAACATGATACTGAACGTTGGCCTATAACATATTCATGACAGCTTCATTCATTCATGAACATGCACATTCATGAAACGGGGGTTCAAGTCTTACTCCAATTTACTTCCTGGATAAACCGAACCACAGAGAAAGGAAATGACACGGGTGGCATAACTGTAGCTCAGTCAGCAGTAAAAACTTAAAAACATCAACACAGCTCCTGAAAGTCTTAAAATGCAGGAAAGCATAATATATAAATTCTAAAAGCCTTTAAAGGTCTTGAATACAGTTAAATAAAGCATTTTAAGTAAAATACAGTTTTAGAGTTTTTAAAAATGTTGTGGTTTTTTTGGTGAGAAATCAGCCCACTCACACAGACTTATATTCTGAGAAGTGTAGAGTTGTTTTCACTTTCACATTTACTTAATTTGCCAAATTGGTCTCCAAATTGGTCTTAAAACGTGTTACATTACTCTGATGAATGAAGAATAGGCATACTCTCAAAGACCATATTGAGTCAAAATCCCTCTAAAAAATTTTAAACTGTTACTTTTTAATTTAATTTAGGTTAATTTACACATACTTACTACAAACATGAGACTATAGGAAAAATTAAATACAAAGAAAAAACAAAAGGGGTAATAAATGAAAGATTTGATGAAAAAATATCAAGTAACATGTAAACATTGTGTCATGCGGGGGGTGTAGCAGATATGGCCTTTCAAATTTCAAAATTTGGACCTTTAATTACAGTGCCTACACCAGACCAGTCAGTGTAATTTTTCAAATGCCAGAACATAGTTCCAAAATGTATCTTTCCCTCCAAGATTCATCAACACTGGACTAGTTGTGTAGTAGTTATAGAGTAATGCATCTTTATTTTCAATATTTATCATTGTGCTGCAGCTATAAAATGAGACACTGGTATTGACAGAATCTTTAGATTCAGTGATATTTAGTGGAGGCAGAATTGCAAAGTAAGGCAAATGAATTATT
This sequence comes from Gephyroberyx darwinii, assembly GCA_900660455.1. Taxonomy (NCBI): domain Eukaryota; kingdom Metazoa; phylum Chordata; class Actinopteri; order Trachichthyiformes; family Trachichthyidae; genus Gephyroberyx; species Gephyroberyx darwinii. The sequence goes on along the minus strand of CABFOQ010014409.1, from coordinate 1,706 downwards.
TTGTTAATGAAAAAAAGACCTTAAAAAGTCTTAAATTTTCATTTGTGAAACCTACATATACCCTGTGTAAAAACACTGTGA
>CABFOQ010014408.1:1160-18717 GCA_900660455.1 Gephyroberyx darwinii | reverse complement strand
TCAATAGCAAATTGATATAGAATGATATTCAACCATGTTGAAATATATTCACTCATCATTATATTCATATTGAGCTTAAATATTCTTCTTCTTCTTCTTCTTCTTCTTCTTCTTCTTCTTCTTCTTCTTCTTCTTCCTCTTCTTCTTCTTCTTCTTCTTCTTCTCCTTCTCCTTCTTCTCCGTATAAATGTGTGTGTTCATGTGTGTCTTCTCTCCTGTTTGTCGTAGACATAAGCATGTCATCTCATTTGTCGTGGCTTAAATTCAACAAAGAGCGTAAAAATTAATAACTCCAGAATTTCTTTTTGGTTCTGTGACTCGGGAGCACTCTATGAAGTTTCTGTCACCACCTTCCCTTCAACCATCTTCCTGTATAAAGGCGAGAGATAAGAGAAGAGCAGATGAAAGATGATGATGATTAAAATAATATGGCTCTTATCGTGGGACAGAAAGCCTCTCCATGCCCACTGAAGAGCCAGTTTCAGACGGTCGATATTGCCTCAGTGTTAAAAATGAAAAGTATTGATCTCTTTTACCTCAAGCCGCTCGGCTGATTGAGCCTGAGAAAATCTGTATCAGCTGCCAACACTCACAAGCAGGCCTGAGAATGATAAACCGGTATCTGCTGGCGAACGCCTCAAAGTTCATCTCAGGCGACACATTTCCTGTCAATATGATTTCAGGGGTAGAGCTGAGTCCCTCGTCCTGTCCTGTCCTGTAAGTCATACTGATAACAGCCTTATCTGAGGATGACCAAGACTGTGCTGTCCTGTCTCACACCTGGACATCCTCCAGATTCCAGATAGGCCAGCATGTGTTTGGGGGGGCGCATTCGGGCCAGACGTGACCCCTCGTTTACCCTTTACATGTCTGTTGAGATGCAGGAGCAGGTGATGTGTCTAAATTGAAGTAAGGCCACTCACTCCCACAGTAATCAGTATGGGAAATAGCCACGGGCTATCAGAAACGGCCCAGACAGAGGTTGTCATTGAGGAAGGTAATGCGGTGGCAGACTGAGCTCTCTGTTCCCCGGGACATCGGTCCTGTCATATGTCTGCTCACTGAGCTCACCGTCCGACTATTACATTAGTGTGACCTGTAATCGAATGACAGGGTCCGGTGACCAGGGGCAAAAGTGGCACACACAAGCAACCAAAAATGCACACGCACAACACACACGCACACGCACACACACAGTAGTATGCGATTTCCTTCTGCCCTTCTGTCTCATCCTGCATTTTTCTCAATACCACGGTATCACATTCACAATCCACACACACACACACACACACACACACACACACATGCCTCTCCTGGGTGAAGAATGCCTGTCACTGTGTCTGTGTGTGTTTGCTGGTATTTGTGTATGTGATATTGAGAAAAGGGGAGAAAGAGAGACAGATCATCTGCTCCATACTGATGAGGAGCATTGATTGCACTGTCTAATGTTCGTCTCTTGGTGGCTGACCAGTGGGGACGGCCCAGGGCAGGAGGTCCACAAACTAATTGAGTAGTAGCCTTGATACAAAGGTGTTGAAAGCCTCGATGCCTCTATGTCTAGTGTGATGGCAGTACAGAGCCAGGGTTACGGGTACTCGCTGGGGCCACCCATACCAAAAAATACACACATTCAAAGTACTATAGGGGGCATGCATGAAAACTGAACTGAGACTTATGCAGCCTTGAAGCAGCGTTGCCTCCTGCATAAAACATGCATTGAGACAAAAAGTGCAGGAAACAATCCGCTCAAAGAAAGTGTGGACTTAAATAATACTCCAATTCACTTCTATTACTTCAGATGTCAAACACACACGAACACAAGTGTACATCCATACATGGATTGACGGAGTGTGCATTATGGCCTGTCTGTGTGGATGGGGGGTGTTGATGTGTCCTACAGCCCGCTGATGTTTGTGACAAAGTGAGGAGGAGGAAGAAAAAGGGATGAAAGAGCAAGAGAAGAGGAGAGGGGGAGCATCAGGAGGGAAATGGGAAATGAAGGAGGTGGAAGAGGAGGAGGAAAAGGAATAAACAAAGCAGGAAGTAAAAGAAGAAGGAAGAAGAAAGGGAGGAGGAGGAGGGAAGGTGCTAGGTTGGCATTAGGCCCATTTCAGGCTCCATCAGCAGCGCTGGATGGCAGGTCAGGGAGGCCACAGCTGAATCCACAGATACTACTGCAGGCCTCATTCAGGCGGATTTGATGATGACCCCTACCTACCCTGAAGGAGGAGGTGATTTATCACACAGGCCATAAATCAGCATGTCTGACCTCCTACTCACAAGTCACACCCCCAACGTGTTTACTTTACCGCCCTGACTATCCATTATGGTGCGACTGTCAGGTTCATCCACAGCTGATGCACTGCTGATACACTGGTCAGTCGCCAGATCTGCTGTCACACACAAACATAAACACACATATTCACACAGACACACACTTATTTGGACGCACACACACAACACACACAGAGCCCAAAACACGTTCTTTGAGAGGATGTGTCATTTCTAACACATCTACGTGTTTGGGACAACAATATACCGTAATAACGACACATTTTGAGACAATATTGCTGTTACTAACATACACTACGTCGAAAAGTCTCAAATAGACACACAGATGACATCCTGGTAAAGAGTGTGTATTGAGCTTTATGTGTGTTTGTGTGTGTACGTGTGGTTGTGTACTTTAGTGGCCTTAGTGTATAAACTAGAATCGCTGAGCGTGTCCAACAGGGGAGGATCCTTCTTGTCAACGTAAAATCCAGAAGACCTGTCTCTGCTGTTAATTTAGATAAGCTAAGATAACACACTTGAGCTAATCAACCTTCATTGCCTGAAAAAAAGGGGGGGGATGTAAACAAACACCTATCTCACAGCCGAAGGGGGTTGGTTTGCTTTCTCACGATGCCCGAGCTCGTCTCCGCCTCTTTTGTCCCTGCTGTCACCAGACGAGCTCGGTAAACACTCCCCACCGTTTCTACAACAAACTAATACAGAATGTGGTACTCATTTCTGACTCATGATGAACTCTCCATCATGAGTTCTCTCAAGACTTTGGGAGGGAATTAAAATTTTTGTTCCATGCATCCATTTCCCAATTCTGCTGCAGTGGAATCTGAATTGTGTGAGCCAGACAGGAAATCAGAGAAGAACCGCACTACTATATTTAGTGCTATTTGTCTTTGTTTGTTCCGATGATGTGTAGCTGCCCCATGTAGCTCAGTGAATATCACAGTATAGTTGCAGCAGAAACAAATCAGGTTCATACAGACGAATGGACACGTTTATGGAAAAATGCGGCGTCACATTGGCTTTGGACTCAACAGTTTGCACAGGCTTGCTGACCGAACAAATTCTTCGCACACCAGCCGCCACTGTGTGACTGTCTGCAAATGGTTTAGTAAAGCACCACATGATTAGTTGTGTTGCCTTGTGGAAAAGTGTTTCCTTCTCCGGTTCATTGGCTTTGTTTCCATCTCCGTGCTAACATCTTGCGGTCAACTGTGGTTCGGCCTGCTGAGCTTGTCAGAGGATTTCTACAACTTTATGACCGATCAAACTGTTTCTCAATTCTCAGATTCCCTGGACCGCTTTTGACGCTCTTTCACCGCAGCCATTGCTGTTGTTGTTCTGAGTTTTTGTCCCTGCTATTTCCAGTTTCCCTAGCTTATGCTTACCTCTTTAATCTCCACGCACCCCCACTGGCGTGTAAATAAACAAGCATATACAAATTTGCACGCGGTGATGTGATTGATTGTGTTTCTATTTCAGGCAAGTTCAATTTCGTTGTAAGTACACCATCGCCTAAACACTGTCATGGATCAGGAACAGGAGTTGGCCATATCGAAAATTCATGCCTCATAGTTTTCTAAGATGCTTTGGATCAAAACCTCCACCAGTAGCATGTTGTATTATGACATCATAATGCCAGGCAGTATGACACTCCAATGATGATTCCATGAAGCAATTCATGCAAACACCCCTTTATGTTTTATTTTGGTTTTGAAACCTTATTTATGTGTTAAATTGATCCATAGGCCTATGGACATTGAAAATAGAATTGAAAAATAAGGGGGTTACTGATTGCAATATTCCACGTAGAGATTGTTCATTATGGAGCTCAGATGAGCTTGGAAATGTCTGAATGCTTATCGGGAATGTCAAGAATTATATGTGTCTGTAATTGTAAAACCCCAAATAAAAATTTCATAATGCCAGGCGGTTAAAGATAGGAGTGTGTGATCAGAGATAATGACCTAGGTCCTCCAGTTGAGAAGAGATGACATCATCATTGCAACCCCCAGGACCCGCAGAAACTGAAAGAGGCCCCGTAGAACCAGCGCCGTCCCCTGGTGCTTGAATGTCAGCAGCACAGGGTCACATGAGTTAACAGGATAATAACACATAAACATCTAATCCTAATGGGATAATTGGAATCCAGTAATTTCATTTCAGCACAAACAGTAACCACACACACACAGATGGTCAAGATGAAATTATAACCACACAAAGAGGAGCATAACTTTGTTGCATGCATGCAAGGATACAGTACGTGCACTCCCTCCCACATGCACACATGCACACGCCCAAACAGACTGTACCTCTTCTGGGCAGGTTCCCGCTTCATGATGCAATTGTATCACCTACATGCCAGTTTAGTCAAAGCTGATCGTGCTGCAGTCTTACTTAGAACAAGTATATTAAAGGGGCAAAGGAATAATTGTTGTATTTATTGTTTATTATGGCTTTGACTCTTCTTAGTCAAGTATTGCATTCACTGCTAGTCACGTTAGAGTGTCTGTTAAACGCCTAAAATGTCTTGTAATTGTCACGTGAGTCGACGTTTCAATACTCCCATGAAAGCTAGTCTTGCTAACTTCTCCCAGAGAACATGAGGGGTCCACATTCCTCAGGCAGAGCTCTCCCTGACCAGCCAGACAGGGGTCCTCATTAGTGACGACCTCCTTGTTAATAGCTCTTAATTTCACATGAGCGCAGCGACCTTCAGCACCACGGGGTCGCAGGTCGTGGCCTGGCTCTCGTTAGCTCTGTGAGAGGACATTGGCTACATTTTAGATCCCGGTGATTAGACGCAAAGCCACGGGTCTCGCCATTTCAAAAGAGTCTTTCTGCCGCTGGTCCGCTCCCTATGAGTTTACCCGACCCTAACACTCAGCTCTGTTTAGTACCACAGAGCATTCAGAGAGAGGGACGCGACCCCACGCCTCACCCCGCCGCTTCAGAGAAGCTGACACATTGCTAACCCTAACCCCACTCATAACGACTACTGTCAAGGAGGGACACAACCCCTTAACCCTGAAGCGAACATTTTCTCACAAAGACTGATATGCCTTCAGCTTCAGTGAAGTATCGGTCTTGAAGACACAGATGTCGGTTACTCATGAGGCCCACTGTGCTTTGTGGAAAACTGTCAAAAACTGTTAGAGTCCATCTATGATGCTGCTTAGCTTTTGTCTGGAGGACTTTAATCAGAGTCAAAACTTTGCTATTACAGAGGGTATTCATTGTATGATATGGTTGTTTTCACACTCAGTTGGACCTGGTCGATGGAACTAGTTGATTTTCTACAGGCATGATGTCATCGCAAGGCTGTTGGGTGTAACTGCATCCACCGATGGATTCTGGAGAGAGGTGGACCGCAGAACGAACTGAGAATTTTATGTCCAAATAGTACAAAGAATGTACATGCAAAGATTGAGTTACTGAAAACAAGCAAGAGGCAGGGCATGGGGTTTTGTAAAATAAACCTTCCCTTGGACTTTCTAAATGTTTCTGCTCTCATTTGATCAAATAAATGGCGGATTATTTTCAGCCGATTTTTCAGACGGAGAGAAAAAGAATGACGAAAGTGAAACCGAGTCAAATTTAATTATAATGCTGCTTTAACAAAGTGGGTTTGTCGCAAAGTATTTTATAGAGCAGCTAAGGACGGAGCAAGAGTGATTGAAACGGGAGAGAAAGAAAGAGAAAGATAGAAAGAACAAGAAAAATAATGAAAGAGAAGGAGAGAGACAGAGAATGACAGAGAGAGAGAGAGAGAGAGAGAGAGAGAGAGAGAGGTGATCTCTAACCACAAACATCAATATCTGTATCCACAAATACTTAACAAACAAAATCACATGACCACCTCAGGGCCCATCAAAAAAGATGTCAACTGGAACAAACATATTGACTGGTCTAGCGAGGCTTAATGATAAACAAAAGCCTACACACACACACATGCACACACATGCACACACACACACAAAGCAGGACCTCATCAAACAGAGAATTGATGCTGACAGAGGATGTGCGTCTCAGTTGGTGGTGTGAAGAAAGACAACACACTGTTCAAAGCCTGATGGAGAACATGGTGTTGCATGCACAGCGGTGATATTAGCCAGCGCTTGCTAACACCTCAGCACAGCGGGAAAATAACACACTAATGATTTTTGCAAATGCAAGTGGCAAAATCATTAAATATTGTGACAAATACTGTTTGTTTTACTTAAGGTGTAGGCATCAGATAGCCTCGTATTCTTTTTTTCGGGAATTGTTTTCGCCTCAAACTGTTTTCGAAAATGAGCAAGATAATAGAATGAGAAGATTTCTAATTATTGAGATGGCGACAGCAGTTAAACGTATGGGATTGATGGTTGCAGGGTAATAGGAGTGATTTCCTCAGGTGTCACATACATGGTGAAGAAGATAAGGTGAAGATGGAGAATAAACCTTTCATTATGCAGTAGCATGAACAGTGTTCAGTAAGATCTGCAAAGATAATATACTAAAGTATTTCCAAATGCACTTGCTACTTGTGTTAAGTTGTTATTTATAATTGTAAAAGCATGCACGTGATTTTCTCTTCACACGTAAATTGTTTAAACTCTCCAAAATAAAATGGAAAACATTAGTGCAGCTCAGAGATATGAGACCAATGACAACATTCATTTACCCACTGTAGTGTTACGCTAACTAACATTATATTGCATCTACTAGCAACACAAAAATGATCTCTTCTGCTCACAGGAAGTAGTTCTACCTGTTATGCTAAATAATGTTAATGTGGTCTTTAAAGGAAGGAGGAACATCATATGACTGATTACAACTGTGCTACGGGGAGATAGCCATGCATATGAAAGCAAAAAAAGCACATGAGCTCAGGAATTCTTTCAGAAGTAGAACAAAAGCTTTGGGATTTACTTAGGGCGCAAAACAACACTGCAAATATATCCTTCTTAAGGGTCTTTCAATCCAATACTGGGTCTTACAAACTCACTTTTCTTAAAACAAGTGAAATGACCTGAGGTAATTTCACTTGTTTCCAATGTAAATCAACAAGTTTTCTTGATTCAGGTAACATCATCTTGAATTTAGCTGATATTTCTCATTTCAAGGTCTTTTGTTTCTAGAAAACTATCTCAAAACTGCACTGGAAAAAAAGAGATATTCTCTTCCACACTTTTTTCACATGGGTTAAGAAAAATATGGTTACAAGACTTTAACACAAAGATATTTTTGTAGTGAAGGAATGTCGGAAAATCAAAAGCGTCATTTTGTTTTAAAGCCCGTGGAAAGGTTATTCCCCGACTGCTTTGTAAATGTGTAATTTGTGGTGTTATGTGCATCTAAAAACGATGATAATTCAATTATGTTCTGAAATTGATCTGTCCACGCATTTCTCTCTTTTCCTCACACTGGGTTTAACTTAGGATATAAAGATCAGCAGCGATAGCAGACGCAGAAATCTCCTACCAGTAATAATTCACTATTCTTTACTAATAGTCACGATGCAGAGCTAGCATTACAAGCATCACAACGAGTACAAATCAGTCTTTATTGATATTGTGTGTGTATGCTTACTACTACTAAATAAGTACTATGACTAGCAGTATGTAATCTGTAACTGACCAGGAACCATCTGACCAGGTTGTGAAGTTGCTGGTGGAGCGATCTCTGCATCAGTAGATTGCACCATTGAACCATTAAAACCAAAATGTTTTATAATGGTTATTAACTTTTATAATTCATATAATGGAACTGTAACCTAGTCATCATCTCCCCACATCATCCCACACGTAATAATAATACGTCATGAGAAAAGAGAGCCGACGACCACTAGGATCTATGAGGTATAAATATAGATCACTTTGATAATCATGTAGTAATGTGATACTTTATTGAGAGTCTTGCTCAAGGACACATCAGCAGAGCGGATGCTTGCCAACACAGGCTAACCCGCTCACCACGGCACCCCGCTGCCCCCAAATGTAATCTACATCATAAACATTATAACTGGAGGCAACTTCACATAGAAACACCGTGATGTTAGAGAAACACGCCTCGCGGTGTGCTGCAACAGGCATACTGTGCGTGTGAATCACAAGACAGGGTGAGAACCATCTGCCCTTTAATTTTCACATTCGCAGTGTGTATGAGTGTGTGTGTGTGTGTGTGTGTGTGGTTTAGTGCATGCACGTGTACTTGTTTGTAAGCTCACATATGCCTCACCAGTATTATTATGCAGTGTGTGTGTCTACTTGTAAATGCATGTTTATACAGATGCATATATACAGAAGCTACAGGTAGAGTGTGTGTGTGTGTGTGCATGTGTGTGTGCGTGAGTGTAATGAATAACCTCCACCTTGAGGTTGTCAGCAGTTTTCATATTGATAATCCCAATGTTTTTTCCATAGGGGCCAGTGTGCAGCTGTGTGGGGATTTGGCTCATGCTTTGTTCAGGGCTGTACATCTGTCCTAATGTTGCTCATGATTCAGTACCCTCAGGCTAGCTAGCACGTGAGCCCAGCTGGATATATGTTTACACCTATAACGCCTATAGTACGCCCACCCTTGTGTACACATTTCATCTCAAATGCTCATAATTCATTTCAATCCGTACTCATTACGCTTTCTGCTTTCCTGCAACTGTATGCCGCCCTGCAACCTGCACAAGCATCGTAGCTAACTGCATGTTGCATGTATATATTTAAGTAATATCGATAGTCTGTTCATAAACATATCTTGCACTGTCCCTCTGCACTGAGATCCTGCTGTCCTCGTGCATCAGTATGTGCTGTGAAACTCTATAGGTTTTCAATCTCTGCCAATATAAATTCTTGTACATTTATTGGTGGTTAGAGCGATCCTGACTATGAAAATATCACTTTCCCTGAAGGAAAAACAAAGGAAGCGTTCACTCTTGGTCTTTCGGTTTTTAGCATCACTTCCAAACAAAAGTGGTTTATTAATTTTAGGAGAGCTGATTGTCCAAACACACACACTGCACTCAAGAATGTATTTCATAATCACATTCCCATGAGAAGCACCACTGGGGACAATGTGCGAGGTTAGCTATTGTGCGAAGCCGCAGGAGCAGGTCGAGTTCAGTGTCTTGCTCAAGGACACCGACATGAACGGAGTGAAAACGATGATTTTTCCAGCTATGGGATGTCCTCTCTCTCATCACCGGGCCCGCCTCCTTGCCCATCTCTTCTGTGCTAGGGTTATCTTTCTCAGCTATGTTCGCCACTGCTTCCACTGTGTTGCCCATGGTCGTGTCCTTGTTGATGTTCATCGTGAGCCATGTTTGTGACTGTATTTTGTCTCCCACTCATTGTTTTGAAGAGAAATGCCCTTCAGACTATTATTTGTTCCCTCTGTGCATTCTGCCTGTTAGTTTTCTTTCTATTCCCTCCCTCCTTCCCTGTCTTTCTCTCTCCCTCACTCTCCACCGCCCCTCCCCTGTATTGTGACTCCTTTGGCCTCGCATCCCAGAAGCCCCTGCGAGGAAGGCAATCTAACCCTGCACAGGAAACCAGTCAGCCTGTTATTGCTGGCAGCCAATGGAGCGACTGTGTTTTAATATTTATCCACCAAACCTCTCATACCACATAAATCAGGAGCGTGGAGGGGCAATACTAGCCCTTACCCACCATTACACAAACCACAAATGTCCTTGGACAAGAGGAAAAGGTAAATATTTGAGTAGATTGGCAGAGAGGAGGGGGGCAGCGGTGCCAACAGCAAAGTAGAGCTGGTAAATCGATAAATGAGGGGAGAGAAATTTTTTTTTAAAAAAATGGAGGGAGAGAAAATAGATGGTAACTTTTCAGTGCATGAGAGATGGAAAAAAGATGTCCTGTTCTTGATTTAGACAGAGTCATGAAGTATAAATCTACCAGGATTTGTCTTGGTGATATTGGTGCAGACATGTTGACAACTTACAGAACTTAATATATAGTATATAATAACTTAAATATATATACACATATAACTTAATAGAATACAATGACACAAATGGTACAAGGACAACAGGGCCTCACATATCGTGCAAAGGGATAGGGCAAGGCATACTATAGACATATACAGTTATGAGAAAAAGTTTGTGAACCCCTTTGAATTACCTGCACTCCTGTATAAATGGCTTCTAAAATATGATTCAACAAAACACACAAATATATATATATATTTTTTTATTTTTTTATTTTTTTTTTTACATATTATCCAAACCTTAACCACTTGAATTGGAAAATGTATGTGAACCATGAGATTGAGTAACTGGTGGAACCTCCTTTAGCAGCGATAACCTCAACCAAACGTTTCCTGTAGTTGCTGATCAGACCTGTGCCATGGTCAGGAGGTAATCTGTCTGACTGTATGATCTACTGATGGAGGCCCAAGTCTTTGGAAATGCTTTTGTAGCCTTATGAGCCTCACAACTCTTCTCCAGAGATCTTTTACTTTGGAGAGCAGCAGACTCTGTTGGTAACCAAACTTGTGAGCCACACCTGTATGTCATCTCATTGATTGGATCACCTGACTTCAATTACTCCCCTTTCATAGAAGTCATTATCCCAGAGCGGGGCTATTCAACCATGTACCATGGAGGGCCGAGAGAACCAAAGACTACAGCAGGCGATTTCACTGATTAACACACCTTCAACCACAGAGTAGGAACTAATCAGTGAAATCACCTGCTGCGGTCTTTGGTTGGAGTGAAAACCTGCAGACTCTCGGCCCTGCGTGGCACATGGTTGAATAGCATAAAAGCACATTTATTGTGTGTATTCATGCAGGAATGCAGGTAATTCAAAAGGGTTCGCAAACTTTTTTCAACTGTTTTTAACTCAATTTTCAGCACTAAGTGTGTGCATGTCTTGTTCAGAAGAAATGTTTGGTTAAGTAAATATTTTTTTCATTCATTTTTAGCATTTTAGAGTATTTCAATTGTGGTATTATACACAGTATGTGTTTCTGTGTACATTCCTCTGAGCCTCACATACGCATTTCACCAGACTGGCCTGGCTGCTAAGGCAGCAGCGTCATCCCTGGAGGAGGTTGGGGTTTAGTGTTTTGTCCAAGGAAACTTTGACAGTGATGGCTTTTGTCAGGATCAAACCTGTGACTTTCTGTGTATCGTGGCTATACAGAGTCATAGTGGAATCAAAATTAATGTCTCATAAATCATTTTCTCTGATGCGTTCTCAACTGAATCCATCACATCAACAAGATTCCCCGTCTGAAAATGACAGCTGTTCTCTGTCCATCATCTGCTAAGTGAAGGCCAAAATCCAGAGCAGGGGTGTAGCTAATCCTACTGGGCTAACAAATTGGCTCTTATCTCTCCTCTGAGGAATCAACTTGTCAGATCTTCCCGATAGCGCTCACGCAATGAAACGGTACAGTGCACGCCATTTAAACACATAAAGCCATTAGCGTGTCATGCTGGAACTTTGCGGCTCCTTGGGTCCTATAAACCCGGTCTCAGCCGGGCGTAGGGATCAGCAGCCTTGGAAGCATAAACTGGAGCCCCGACATGGAACCTGTCACCAGCTAATATGTCAGTCGCCGTTTTTTTTTTTTTAATCCTACACTTAACCAGAAGAGAAAACACTCAAGGCATTCACTTTTGACGGACCTCGAGAAAGTCTTATTTTTGCAGCGACAACCAGATCACCAGTTCAGTGCGAGGCCAGCGTATCGGAGAATCCCCAGAAGCATACGGGTATTGTATTACACAGCGTAATTGATAAAGAGCACAGACTTTATACGTTTTTGGGTTTTGCTCGTATATACATCATAATCTTGGTCAGGAGTGGGGGCAAAGGTGTGTGGAAACACGGTGCACATTTCCCTCATAAACTCACAACACCCGGGTTTAACGCTGGGATTTTGCAACCAATGGAATAGCGGGTAGCTGCTGCTAGGTGTCCTTAAGGCGAGGGAGTCAAAGGGAGTATCTGGTGTCAGGTACACTGCACATGATCAGCCTTCCCTCCTTTTATAGAAAGCCCAGATGTTTACTGGGAGATTTACAAGCGTCTCAGTTTAACTGTGGTCTAGAGCTGATGCTGTGTAGCAGACCATAGCTTTAGCCAGGCCTCTGTTATTGCAGGTTGCTAACTCTTTCAGGAGCATGCAGTTTGGAGGGGAGGTATACGCAGCTGAAAAAAGTAACAGCCCCTATGAGAGTTATAATGTCAAAAGCAGCCTTGATCAAACCTACCCTGAGAGGCTTTTGTTGTTCTGAAGTAGGTACATGAGGTATTGAATACACGCTGCGCTTGCTTGTTTGTCTGTATGTGCACAAGCACCCTCTTGAGTACCTTTATCTATGTGCTTTTGTTGCCGGGAGTAAAGGGGGGAGAGAAACGAGAGAAAGAAAGAGGTGGAAAGAGACAGAGGAGGAGGTGAAAGATAGAGGGAGCAGAAAAGGGAGAGAGGGGAAGAGAAAGAAAGAAGTGGAGAGAGACAGATAGGTGAAAGATAGAGGGAGAGAGAGCAGAAAAGGGAGAGGGGAAGAGACAAAGAAAGAAGTGGCGAGAGAGACAAAGAGGAGGTGAAATATAGAGGGAGAGAGAGCAGAAAGAGGAGAGGGGGAAGAGAGAAGGAGAGCGAATGAGTGATGATCCGAAGCAAGACAGCACAGTCACCCTCGCCCCGGGCATATGTGCCCCGATAATGACTAGGCAAGAGGATCTGTGTCACTGGGTGGTGAGCTGGGCTGGCAGTGTCATGGGCCAGCTGGACTGAGGGACAGACAGACAGACAGGGAGACAGACAGACAGGGAGACAGACACACAGACCAAGAGGACAACAGGCTGATCATGACTTACGCTGTCTGATCCCTAGGACACTTTATGAAATGGGAAAACAGTGCAGGATGAATGTGGCTATTATTTTTATCCCTGATAGGATATGATCCTAATCTAATCTCCTCATAGCCAGAGGTAACAGAGCAGGTTCAGACATGTGATGTAATACCTTTCATGCCCACTACCTCAATAAGTGTGGAGGAGCACAAGAGGAGCTACATGCTCCTGAAGCTCTCTCAGCCACTTCTTTTCTCACTCTGTTTCAGACGAACATAGTATGTAATTGGTGTGCTCTGTGCAAAACGCCTTACGGTAAAGTGAGTGTATGCATTTAGAAGATGACTCTAGTGGGAGTCAAACCTGTAAACATGCTGGAGTTATTGCCCTTTTCTACCCACTGAGCCACAGAGGACCAGGTCAGTGAGGAGATGAGCCTCCAGGGAGCAGAATGGCGTGTCCCTGGAAAACACATATCACACATGGATGTAAGGAGTAATCATAATGACAGACAAACATTGTGGACTTGCTTCATCTCTTCTCCCTTATTGTTTCTTCGGTGCTGGCAAAAAAATAACAGGCATCAAAAGCAAGACTGAAAAATGGATGACATGCGACAAAGGTCACAAGGCGGACTCAAGCAGATTACGTGGTACATTACATGGTCATTAGTCAACTGAGCTACCAGGATGCCTCTGATTTTCAGTGAGTAATGCCAATTAACACAGAGCAAAACAGACGGGTTACCTAAGCCACTCTCTTATAAGAGGATGCTTTCCGGCAATCTCTCTTTAACTTTACCCAAAGAAATTAATGCATTCTGGGTATTTTTAATGTGAAGTGGCCATTTATTCCACTCCATGGATCCAGCATGTAACAAAGAAACCTAGTCCATCATGGACTTGAACCTTCAAAGGTTCATTTTTCTTCTCTTCCCCCATACTTGCTTTTCTCTCCCCTTTACTACTTATCGAAACCACTTTCAACAACTTTACTTTTTCCCATATTCTTACTGATTCACACTTTAACCCTCCTCTTTTTGTCCTCTCCCCTCTCTCTCTTCATACTTCCCTTTTACCTCCTCCAGCTCCTCTCCAGAGTTCAGTTGCATTCCCCATATCCCATTATCAAAACCATTTTACCATGCAGAAGCGGCTTGCTGCTTCCTCCCTGAGACGAAGAGCCTGCCTTTCACAGAAAAGTGCTCTCTCCCATGAATACATGGTATTAATAGCATCTCCCTAGCACGCTGCTTTCACTGCAGTCTCACAAATGGAAATGTTTTGTACGAAGGTGTGCATCTCACATTTCTCTGAAAAGGAGTCAAAGGAGTAAGTGCAACGCCACTGGTACTATTATGAAAAATGGCTTTTTTTCACCTTATGGCTGAATTATTGATCACATCAATCTTAAAGAGTGGCAGCTCACTGATCGATAGTGGCCCCTGAGGTTCCATTAGCCGTATTGTTCAATAATGACACTTCCTTTGTAATGCATCTAACTAGCAGTAATGACTCTTCAAAGCATATTCCCTAATAACTCAACTCAACCTATACTTGTCCTATAGAGGTACAGGTGATGTAATGCCCTCTCCATGTTGGAGGTCCATGCATTTTGGCACAGCAGCTGAGGACAGCTGACTGTATTTCAACTTTATTGAATAGACGTGGTTTATTTTCGTGGCTGTTAAAAAAAGCAGTATTAATCTATTCACAAGATGAAGGACAAAAATGCTCACTGACAAAAGATTTTTCAAATTTAGTTGAAGATGAATGATGAGTACAATTGTACTATTACAAAATCTGAAATAATTTTCTTTCATTCTGTTATTGACAAAGTATGACAAAATGAAAAACACCAAGAGACGATTATCATAACTATCCTTGAAAAAAGATACTCTTTTAATAAAATATAGAAAGAACATAGATAGTATCATCCATGCATGATACTTTTTGTCGTGTTATAGTGAAAGAAAACATTCATACCTTGATGTTCTGTAGATTTTCAGTAGCCACTACTCAGTAGTGGGTATTAGTCACATATTAACGTTAGCTGCTTTGCAAAAACAATTTTTAAGGTAGTTTGCTGGCTAGTTAGCGAACATAAAGCCAAAAGCAAACTGACATCCATGACATGCATTTTTATTCTTTTTCTGACCCAGACAGCTATTAGCGAATGACCAGCAGGATATGCTGCCAAAATGGTGCCAGCCGTGGTTGCTAGGAGATTTCTGATGAAACAGCCAAGCCTCTATAGTGCTCCACTTAAGTGACTGATAGTCTATTAGCGTAACCTCTGGTCCTTTTAGTGTCTTAGGTGACTGTGTGAGAAGCATTTACCAGAGACACTTTCTATTAGTGGACCCAATGAGTTGTCTAGAGTGTTTCTTTTTACTGTGGTTTGTTCTTGTAACACTGCCATGATTACTATGAAGCCCAGGGACAACGCGCACCAGACATCAAAAAAAATGTACGTTTTTTTTATTTTGACAGAGTAAAAAAAAAAAGTAATAAAAAAAATAATGATTTAAGCAGAAAAAACTCTTCTTCCAGCACAAAATAAAATTAAATAATAACTTGTGCAATTTTAAATACAATTCAAATACAAATTGGCAGTGGCAACTTCTCTAAGCAAAAAGCCATAGTCAAGTCAAACACTAGACTTTCCCAAAACTGAAATAAAGCAGTTGTAGGGAACCCATCTTGAAATGTTCTCTTATGATACCATTTTACCAGCAACAGTAAAAAAAATGTTTTTTCCTTCCAGTTAAACTTCATACATTCACATTAAAATAATAAAAATATATATCACAAAAATAACCTTAATGCAGTTGTTAAATGTCTAAACCTACGTTTCAACTAACCTCAATGGGACAGAACCGTCGTGCTGCATGGAAATCTCCATCCATTGCCATCTGCGGTCTTTTAACCCTCCAATTACACATCTGGTTAGATATAATTAGTAAAAATAAGAGTCTATTCATGCAGCATAATATTGCACTATTAAAGTTATTACTAAATAATGATTATCGCCACTCATTTTATCTAAGGATTGTGACATTAGATCTATTTCCAGTCTTTTTATAGTCTGGATATATTTCTCCCTTCTTGCTTTTATCACAACTAGAAGCTCCTGTGGTGTAGTGTGATGTGTTTTTTGCTCCTCTAACATTGTCACGCCTCTTTACGGACCCGTGTTTATGTTGTTTCCATAATGCTCCATACCTGTATCACTCTGTAATCACTTCCAGTAGGCCGCACTCGTGTTTGTATTGTATTTTGGTGATTTTTACAGCACGGCTTGAAGTAGCGTTAAGTGTCGGTGTGTGATGCTCAGTGGAGGTGTGTGCTGTGAGTGCGATGAACGCTCAGCGGGGCACCTTCAGCCTTTTTCCTGGGACTGCAGGCTGTGACTCTCACAGTGGATGGGAAAATCTTCAGCCCTGTAATGAGCTAAATATGAACACAAAGGAGACAGCAGATGTGGCGCCACCATGCTCCGTGGCTCCAGCTCCATCTCCAATTCAAATCCATCAGTTATTGTCATGTTAGCATTATTGGCTACCTACCCGTGTTATTCGGGACCGTCGATCACATAACAAGGTCACTACAACAGTCTGGTGCTGTCTGAGGAAAACCTGGTATTTCTAAAAGTCATAGCATAAGGACATTTTTTTTTTTTTTAAATAACCCTTTTTCTCAAATTGGATTTGGATTTTGAAATAATAAAATGGGTTTTAAAAGAGTTTCATGGACCCTAGGGTCAGGAAACAAATGTCTAAATAAACTTTCACATCCAGTAAAAGAATGAAGAGTTCATTAAGTGTTAACACTTTTTCATCGATGGCTTACAAGTAGCTGGTAATCTTTAAACATAATTTCTTTTGGTTTTTTGTGAAAATCAAACACTTTGGAATTACAAGGGTTTGATGCCACAGCAGCACTGCAATACAAAGCACAGACCCTCTATCTATCTATCTATCTATCTATCTATCTATCTATCTATCGAGTCTTAATTGTAGGACAATTAAGTTTAGCTGATGCTCATCCACAGTGACCTACAATGAGTATGACAGTAGAATAAGTTTCTAATACAACACTGGCAACATGACAAGTTTGATGTGAGATATATTCCCATGTCCCTAGAATAACCCTGTATGAGAGAGATTGCATGAAGAAGGTTTTAAATGAAGAAATAAGTCAGAAAAGTTTTTGGGATTGGCATAGTGTGAGGAAGAGAGGGAGAAAGACAGAAAACAGAAAGGAGATGAGAGAGAGGACACAGCTGAAAAAGAGGCAGTAGACAAATAAAAGACTAAAGGAAAGATGGAATGGAAGGAAAGCAGAAACGAAGTGAACAAATAACCAAGTAAAGGTCATTTTACCAGAGAAGGACGGGAAATTCACTTTAAAACAAAGACTGGGAGGCAAAATACAGTTACAAACACGAGACAAGAGATAGAG
>CABFOQ010014405.1:7310-17347 GCA_900660455.1 Gephyroberyx darwinii | reverse complement strand
CCCCAGCAGACAGCCAAACCAGTTAACGGCCACTGTTGGTATCCACGTGTTGCAGTTTTTCTCTTTGAGCTTTTTGTTGCCCACAAACTCCTTTTAGACGCTAGAGACAGTCCATGTGGAGACGAGTATTTCACAACATTTTAAAGCGTGCGGTACTGAGGCTCAAAAGATGGAGACGATGTTGTTGATAAGCGGCGCAGCTCAGTATATTTACCCAGAGGTCAATTCTAGGCATTCATTTGTCTATTTATTAATGCCTTAATTTCCATTGAGTTCAGTTGTGACGGGGAAGTAACGGCTCCGGTACCATCGGCGGAGGTCACTGGAGGAGAGGCTTGAGAATGTAATCTGTCATGTTTTGGGGGTTTTTTTTGCCACGGATGGCAAATTAGGCTTGGGTTAACAATTTGTATGATCAGCAGACCATCCAAAGCCATAAATGATCTCAATACTAGTGAATTGGAGATCAGGTACAGCACTTGTGAGATTGTCTCTTTTTTTTTTGCGGTGATAAGTGGGGTTTGATGTCAAAGCAAAAAAAAATAATAATAAAATAAAAAATCCAAAAGTAAAGCTGCCATTGTAATCTTGGGAACACACGTTCAGTCAGTAGGAGTGAATCAGACAATACCCTCTTCCGATTTGTCCCAAGACTGCAAAAACAGAGAAGTGTCCTGGGCATTTCCAGAACACCCTTAAAACCTCGTCTTTGGTTTTGAAGCACATTCATTTGATTGTTTGACGGCTGTCCTTACTACGGTGGATTAGTGTGTTTTTTCTACGTTCAGCTCCCAAATTGGCGCCGAATCTGTAATAACTCGTGTCGATTTTGAAGACGATCGGACGGGGGATAGGGATAAGAATAGGAAAACGATGCTGGTGTTTATACGAATCTAGTGCTGCGAGAAGCTCGGTGTGCAGTTAGAGTAGCGGTCGGTGTCGGATACAGTCAGTGATCTGGTAGTTCACAGCACTGAGGGCTTGCATGGGAGCAGGGGTTCCTATCCATCATCCCATAGGAGACACATAGCATGAGGCTGTGAGTTAATTCTCTTTGATCCATTCTACAATTTCTTCTGTTGTACTGTTTTGATTTTTTTTCTATGTACCTTGAATTGTACTGGCAATGTAAATGTAAGCAAACTTGTGATTCCTACAGGTGAAGAAGTGGAGAAGCTTTTGTCAGTAGTTTGGAAAAGGAACGCTGAACTCTTGAATCTTTTGCATGTTGTGGAAAAAGTGAGAAGCGATGATGATGATGATGCTGATAACGGCAATATTGTGGTCTTACAAAAACAAAAAAAAGTATTAACAACAACGACGATGTTGATAATGTTTTGGTTTCCCAGCTTCTAATAAAGGCAACCTACTTTTTATACGGATTTAACTACTTGTTTTCTGACGTTGAGCTCTCTGTGTGCTGTACGAGTGCTGTGGTGACGAGGCTTCCACTCTCAACCACTAGGTGGTGCTGTTTCCTGCACCGTAGTCATGGAGACAGCAGGATACTATACTGCTATATATATATATATACTACCCTGATGAGGAGACTGCAGGAAGAATCAGTTCAGTATACATTCCTCCAGTAGTACTGATCTAGACACTACTCATATGGGTGTACTAGAGTAGGTTTACTTACTACTTAACGTATAGATGGATCACCAGTCACCCTAGATAGATGTAGATATATATAGATACTCTTTCCATTGCTGTCTGAACACACACAACTGAAAAAAAATGCCATCCTGCAGGATTCAGTGTCGGAGTGGAAAAACCTGATTTTGACAAGCTGATGACAACTTATGTGAGCATACACTCACGGTGTTGCAACAGCAGCAAACAAGAAAACAAAGTTATGACAGGCTTCCCTAACTTTGAACATATACGTGTGTGTGTGTGTGTGTTGCCTGTGTTTGTCCTCAGAGCTTTCTAACTCTTGTGTATGTATATCAAGGCTTCTCAGCACTTTTTTCTTGCTGGCCTGGTAACAATTCACAGCTTTACACACACACACACAATTAAGTGATGTTAGGGTGGTACAGCCAAGCTTCCTGAAAGCGCCCTGCACCGTGGCCATCACGCTCCCAACAACAAGGTGAGTAATTCACTACTTATTCATCACCATCTGCTTTTGCACTTCCAGGCAGTTTACAATTATCTTTGAGCGCATCGGAGCTGCTGACTAGTAAGAGCTTCAGGTTTCCATCATTTGCCAATTTGGTTTGGTTGGTCGTGATGGTTACCCTTTCCCGGCAGGTGTATGAGCAGGAAATGGCTCTCAGGTTTATGATGGGCTCAGCAAACAACGTGGGGCCCGCGAGGTGTGGTAATGGCTTTTGTGATTGCTGTCGGCCTGCCAGAGCGGTCCGACAGGTTGTCCAAAAAGTCAGAAGTAACAAGTGTTTCTTGTAGTAGCACTTGTTTTCCTTGCACCCACCAAATTGTCTGAATCAGGGTTATCAGGGTTATCAGGGTTTCTGCTCTCTGAATGGAGGTGTGGCAGTGTCCCAATAATTGCAGACTTTTCAGACACTGGACATCGAGGACGGCTCGTTCAAGCTGAAACGTGTCCCGTCTGCACTCGGTTTGAACTTCACACGCTGGGCGCTCCAATGGCAGCGAGGGGTTAACAGGTAAAATTTGAACCTCGATACCTAGAATTAAGGTAATGTGATGTCAGCAAACTTTAGCAATCGCAATGTATAGCAGAGGATCTAACGTTGGTGAGTTCAGCTTTCTCTGGCTGACGTTTAGGAGACAGTTTGCACTTTTGTTTTGTCACTTCCTGTGGACGTAAAATGAAATGTCCGTACCCGACACTAGAATTTCATTTGGGCAAAAAGGACAAATCTACAGGGTCTCAATTAGGGTCGCTCTCCTCTGTTGCAGCCCAACCTTGTGATTTAGGTTGATAAGACGGGTGTATTTTCACGTAAGATGTCTAATGTAGCTTCACCTTTGCAGATTGCCAATGTTAAATAAAAGCTTTTAAGTTTTGCAACAACAAGCGAGCACCTCGGACCCTCTTTGGTTTTTAACACTTTCTTGTATCCATCCCAAAGAGCACCTGTTGATTGCTTTCTGGTACCAAGTATTTGTCTTTTCTAACACAAATTGAATTGAAGGGACCTTCCCTTGCTTCCGTTTCATTTGCTGTGCCGGAGTGGGGAAAGACCAACCCCTCCAACCTGTCATTGGTTGACTGGCACGTTGTAATGAAACAGCGGGTCCGCCCACAGGTTCCCCAGAGGAAGTGATGGGAAAACTGATCCCTCAGTTCCCAACCTGAGTTCCCCGTGAGCCAGGATCTCCTTACCTCTCAGTGGGAGTGTCTTTCCACCTGTTCTATCGCCGTTGTCTGACAGGGATGACTGCAACGAACACACACCGCTGAGCTGCAGAGGGAACTTGTGATTGGACTGGGTGAGCTGCTATTGGCATTTCTAACCACTTTTATGTGGCGAGTGAAGCGGAGATATGGTTGATTACTCAGTGCTTAACAGTGTGTCGGAGGATGGCTGCTTAACAGGGTTCTTGTTTGATGAGTGACTGGATGAAATGTAATGCTTTAAGTAGCATAAAGTTAGTCAAGGGAAACTGAAAATGACAAAAATCAGGAAATGCCCGTCTTGACAGAACTGAACGTGTCAATATTGTAAATGGTGAACATACAACACAAGTGCTGTGATTTAAGACAGACTGTTCGCACTCCAAAGGACACACCTTAACTCATGGTTGAGAAGAGACTCACAGTGAGTCATCTCACATGCCTGGAGGTGATTCTGTGGTTCGGTGTTAACAAACCCTGAGATATCCTTTATTCTACTGAACATCACTTCTCAGATTAGCTCTTTGGAAAAGGGCGATCCCGCTGCAATTGACTTGACTCATACTAGTTGTTGCACCAGACTGACCTGATAAGAAAAGTGCACAAAAGCTTCGTTCTCTAAAGATGTTATCATCTCTCATCTCTCAGGCCCTGACCTTTTTACGGTGGACCTAACGCTACACATGAAGAGACCACGCTACTTGCCGCGGCACGAGGAGGCGCGGGAGTAGCCACAAGTTTGCCTCTTGATGGAGACATTTGTTTATCCTCACAAGCCCATCGGTTTTCCTCAGCCGCCGCACTCGTCTGCCTGCGACGTTCAAAAGGAAAGACAGAAAGCGGTCTCCAGAAAACTCTCACACCTCTTACATGACACCAAACATCAAGCAATGGAAATACTCCATAGCAGACAGGCAGCCAAAACCCCTCTGGATCACCCTGTTATGTATATGTTGTGTTGACACGGACCAATTCCTACATACCATGGCTACCTGCACAGCAAAGACATTAAATGCAGGAAGATAAGAGATATATATATATATATGGAGATAGAGAGATATAAAGTGAAGGAGCCAGGTAAGCGGGGGGAGTATCAGGGGGCCATGCAAGGCCTGGTGTGGAAGCTGTTGCTGGTGAACGCTTTAACATGTGGGCTGGAGGTGTGTATAGCTGCAGGGACCGTCTACATCCCACCGCTGTTGCTGGGGGTCGGTATGGAGGAACGCTACATGACCATGGTGCTCGGTAAGTGGCCGTCAACACCGGGTGACCACAGGTGGGAACTTTTGCTGTTACTGGGCAAGACTCAGGTCACGGAAGCAGCAAACGTAATGCCAGCGACACTTAAACGTGCGAAAGTACAATTATTACGACGCCGTAGCACAAAATGAGCATTTCTCTTCTCCCTCGCCTCGTTCCCACACTGGAAAAAGACATGGAGATGCATGGAGAACCAATAAAGACAGAGTCTTCTCGTCATATTTGTTTCGATTTAAACTTAGTACCTTGCAACTTGTACCGCGTATCGTACCGTACTGAACCGTGAGCGTGAGTGTATCGTTACCCCCCTACCCCTCTAATAAATCTGTTCTCAGTACAGCAAGCGTTTCCACTTTCCCGGTGTTACCTGCTCGTTCTATGTACCTTCTTGGTGAACTTGTGCCAGAATACCACTAACTGTGTCTCCCTCTTTCTATCAGCGGTGGGTCCAGTTCTGGGCTTGATCTTTGTGCCAATGATCGGCTGCGCCAGCGACTCGTGGCGTGGCCATTTTGGTCGACGGCGGCCGTTTATCTGGGTCCTGAGCATCGGAGTTTTTCTAGGCCTGCAGGTCATGCCCCAGGCCCAGCGCCTTGCCGCCTTGCTATCCCCACAGCACCCACACTGGCTGGCCGCAACACTGCAGGCAGGGGCGGTGTGTCTGATGGACTTCTGTGGAGAGGTGAGGGGGGGGCTAACACTCAGAGCAGGTTCCTGAACCAGTGGGGTGACAGAACTGCAGGAAAAAAATGTCTGTGTTCGGCTGTGGCCTAAGGAAGCCCTTTTTTTTCCTGCGTTTTTTCTTTTTTACAATATAATGACTTAAGGTGAAAAAAAGTTTTGCAAAAAGTTTGAATGAAAGAAAATGGAAAATGGGTCCCCAATGACTCAGTTTAAAAAAAAAATATATATATATAGAGAGAGAGAGAGATATTTTCATATAAATATCTCTTTTGCTATTTTCTATCACTTGATATAACACAATATTGATTCAACCTCTTGCTACTTCATGAAAGCTTTTCCATTTGCTGTGCTGAACACCTGGTGTCAGGTAGGACTTTCCCAGGAAAAACCCTGCCGGTGCACAGGAAGTGATGCGTTTTGTTTTTGGCAACAGCAGCAAACAAAAAAAAACAATCATTTTTTGCAGACAGCCGCTTTAAGTTTCAAAGCTTTTCTTACCCAGGAAACTAAGTATAAAAGAAAACTAGTTTGTTAGAGAATCATCACAGATCAAGATCACAGCAGGGATCAAGCACGGCGTTCCCTCTAGGTCCAGATACGACAGGTGAGTGTTATTAGGTGTCGGCTGAACCCTGTGTTGGCTCCCCAGGCCTGTCTTACCCTCCTGCTGGCACAGCTGTCAGACCTGTTCCCCGGGGAGGAGGAGAACCGCAGAGCTTTCTCAGTCAATTCCCTGATGACCAGCCTTGGGGGCTGCCTAGGGTAGGGCATTCACACCTCTATATTATACCTCCGACTGCCTTCCTGGCGCGAACCCTTTTGAATTACCTGCGTTCCTGCATTCCTGCATTCCTGCATTCCTAGCTCTTAAATATGGTCTCAGGGACTCTCTTGCATGTAGCCTCTTCTATTTTCTTTTCTATGTTCTTCTCTTCTGTATATTTCTATTTTTCTGCTGTATCCTGTATTGCTTTTACACTTTAGGTATTTAGCTGGCGCCCTTATAGCGACTTCCAAGATTATCAGCAACCAAAACTCAAAAGTCAGGGCCTTAGCAGCCTTACAATCTTACTATGACCATCGACCGAACCTGTTAGGAAAAGAGGTAGAATAAGACCAACGGAGTGATAGAAGGGATTTGTTTCTGGTCTGGTGTCTGTCTTTGTCTTTCTACAACGCTCTGTGTGCTCTCAGGTTCCTGCTCCCTGCGGTGGACTGGAGCCGAGTTCCCATGGGAGCATATCTGGGTGGCCAGGAGGCCTTCATCTACACCCTGCTCACCCTCCTCTTCCTCGGCTGCCTCCTCACCACTGCCTTCACCCCAGAGGACAGAGGGAGCGGAGGAGACGTGAGAAAGCCTGGCAGCCCCTTGAAAAGCTGGTGCAGTAGAAGCTGCCCTCACCTGCTCCTCCCACGGCCTCAGTGTTTACGCCTCGCGGTGGGTCGCTGTGCGTCAGCGTGTGTGTCAGTGCTGCCTCGTGTGTACAGGGCGTGTATTTGCGTGCCGGTGGTCATACGTAGGCTTTTTGTGGCGAAGCTGTTCAACTGGATGGCTCTGATGACTATCATGATGTTCTACACCGACTTCATGGGAGAGGGGATGTACCAGGGAGTGCCGAGTGCAAAGCCAGAGTCACAGGAGAGGCAGCACTATGAAGAAGGTAGGCTGAGATGCTGTACAGCCTGTATATCCTGTATGTCCTTTTTTGTCCAACACTTTAATTAGAGAGGACGGCAGAATAGCCTAGAGGTTAGAGGAAAGTGTGGGTGGGGAAAGTTACCAATTACTGTTTATATGCCCCTGAGCAAGGCACTAAACCACGACGACTCCAGTGGAGCTGCTCAAGTTTCAAGTTTATTGTCAAGTACTGGATAACAATGCAAACATCATTACCAGTAATGAAATTCTTGTCCTCTGGGTCACCTCAACTTAACACAGTAGTAAAAAATCAAATAAGTAAATAAGTTAAAAAAAATATATAGGTAATAAGACAAATAAGTAAAATAAATAATAAGTGATTAAGGAGAAATAAGATCAAACAGTAATCAAACCAAACAGTAATAAGGTGCAGAGAGCGGTATGGTATAAATAATATTAAAAAAGTATTTACCTATAGGAAGAATAAGATATAATAAAGAATAGTGACTCCCAGGTATGAATGTGTGAATGTGAAGCTGGAAAAGAATAAGCATGTTCTCTCAACTTTCCCTGCAAACATAAAAGGTTAAAATAAAGAAAATGCAAGAAAGAAAACAACGACTGACTATAGGAGTTCAGGTGGCAAGTCCAGGCCTTACTTGGAAGTACTGCACAGCTTGTCCTACCTGGTACATCAGGTACATCCTGCTGGAATTCACATACTGTATATTATACTTTTCATTCATAGAACAAAAGTAGAGTCGGCTCACTGAAAGCTGCTCCAGTACGTGATGTTTCGAGCTCGCTGTTCTGAATCAGCCGCATATTTTTCAGTCATGCAGTCCTAAATCGTAATGGGATTTAATAAAGTAACATCATCTCTATGGCTGCACTTTCTATTCTCTGGTTTTACTGCAGAAGTCAAAGACGGGAAAGGGTAGGGAAGAAAAGGGTAGAGAAAGTGCACCCTCTGTACTTTTCTCTATAGCGATGGAAGGATAAAAAACTTCTTTGAAGCTGTGCTACACTGCGCTCAAGTGAGGCAGAAAACACCCTCCATCCTAAAACCCCATTAAATATGTATTGAAGGGCGCTGAGGTAATACTTCCTAGCAAGAAAGGTAAAATTAGAGCATTTTTGAAGCAAGACAGTATAGACGCGGGGTAAAGGGGGTGAATACTTTAGTAATACACATATTTTTCAGAGGCTCTGGAGGGAGAAATAATATCATTGGTTGTTTTAATGGGCGGAGCCAAAGACCCACAGTTAGTGGGTAGGGTTAGACTGTTAGCTCTCTTGCTAGTAACTGTAAAAATGCAATCCAACCATACTGAGTTATCTAGGTTAGCTAGTTAGCCTAGTTGACCTTCCAAGCTAGCCATACTAGCCTATAGCTAGCTAGGTACGCTAGTTAGCTAGCCTGCTGATATTCCAAGACCATGAATGCTGTGTTCATGAATGATTGAAAAAATAAGTCATGGGTATTTATATTTTTCATTCATGTTTTTGACCAGATTTTGACCAGGCTCTTTGGCTCCGCCCATTGAGGTGTAATTCAACCAATGAGATTATTTCTGCCTCGGAGCAGCGTTTGTGTAACTAAACCTCCAATAGCCCCGGTGTGATTGTGTCTCCAGGTGTGCGTATGGCCAGCCTGGGACTCTTCCTCCAGTGTGTGGTGTCGATGCTGTGCTCGGTGGTGATAGACCGCTGGGTTTCTCGGCTGGGCGCCAAGGCGGTGTACAGTAGCAGTGCAGCTCTGCTGGTGTTTGCCACGGCCGTCATGACTGTCTCAAAGAGTGTGCTGGTGGTTACTGTCATGGCTGCCGTGACAGGATACTCCCTCTGCGTACTGCATGTCTTGCCATATACGCTGCTGTGTCTCTATCACTCAGACAGACAGGCAAGTTCTTCTCCCAATCACACACTTCCATAACACATACATGTATCTTTACATGCAGGGATGTAGTGGAGGGTAAACCCACCTGAAGTCAGTGCACCCACCTTTGATAGATTTTACCAGTTTCAAGCTTGCATACATCTTTAAGAGGTAAATCTACCGTATACTTTTTAAATGTACAGTATATTTTATTGAATTCATGTTAGTTGTATGAGGATTCAACCTTTTGAGGGAAAAATAGCATGAAGATTGTTTGGACTGGTTTGTTGTTCGCCTCATGATGATTACCAGTTGGGCGTCACCGTTTACCTCTACATCACTGCATGTAACATATATACTGCATCGTTATATGCAAAACCTAAACTCAATTTACTCATCTTTTTATTTGCCTAATAGAGTTTACCAACCTTTTTAAGCTGAAGAATGTAGAAAGAATATAAGTTCTGTGACGAATATAAGTCCTGCATGAATTCCTGCTTTTTTAAAAAAACACTTTTCTTTACTTCTGTTTATATTGGTGCACATTTGCCTCATCGACTCAAACCCCCGGCTGAAGATCATAGTTTACCCCTCCTTTTTTATCTTCTTTGCTCATCTCTTCGTTTCACTCTTCTTCTCCTTCAGGCTTTTTTCTCTTCTTCCAAGCTTCCACCTTGCCGGCTCAGTGAAAGTGACAACCCGGGCCTCTCCAAGTCCCTCCTTCCCTCTGATTCCTTCCCTCATCATGGTAACGGTCACCCAGGGGGCGTCACTCTCTCTGGGGAAGCTCCCCACTGCTCCCCCCATGCCTCCCTGCTACTGGAGAGCGATGGAGATGAAGGAGAGCGAGTCCCTCAAAGAGGGATGTGCTTTGACATGGCTATACTGGACAGTGCCTACCTGCTCTCACAGGTAAGGAGGGCGATGTGGAAATTATTGCTTTTTTCTTTAGTAATCATATTAATAATAACGTGTTATTGTTTTTAAATGTGATTTAGGGATTTGGAGGGTTAAAATTCAAGTGGCATTCTGGTTATTATCGCTTTAAACCTTTATTTTTCAATCCTATTATTAATACTATTTTATTTTATTTTATTCTACTCTGATTTGGGGATTTGGAAAGTCTTCAAAATACAAATATATGAGCTAGCATGTCATGGCCTTTCTTTTCCTTGTATTTCCTCTCACTCACCACTGTATGCTATCTAATGAAGCAGGAAAATGAAAGACATCAATGACCTTCTTTA
>CABFOQ010014399.1:1716-15752 GCA_900660455.1 Gephyroberyx darwinii | reverse complement strand
AATAGAGTATTTAGAAAGTGAGCCAGAGTGTGTGTGTGTGTGTGTGAGAGAGAGAGAGAGGAGAGGTATGAGAGACAGGGAGGCCTAGGCCCACTCTAATTGATTATACGGCTATCGACAGGGGCCCAGAAAAACAGGCACTCACTTTCCCTCTGATTGAATTAAACACCTTTTATGGGGCAAATCGATGGGATGGAGATGATAGGAGGCGGATGAAGGGATAAAGGGAGAGGAGAGGCGAGTGTTATGATATGTAGAGGTGAGATCTGTCTTTAGGTCCTCATTCCACTCTCTCTCCCTCTCTCTCTCTCTCTCACACATACACACACACACACACACACACACACTCATACATGCACACAGAACCCCCCACATTCAGGCAAGAGGTCTGATGCTATGTTGTAATTCAGGTGAATCAATGCTTTTAAAGCATTTAGCCATGCCTAGTAATGAAGTACAGTCAGAATGGGTCCGCCAAGCAATATATATCCCAGGCCCATATCAATCATAATTACAGGGGCAGGCTGGGACAGTGCAGTCAATGGAAAAAGGGTTGACTGGATCCCACTCCTCCATTCTCCCTTTTTATAGTTTGATCAAAGATGAGAAGTAAAATGAGGATTACATATCAGAAACATTGACGACACAACAAAAGCCCTGTACTGTACTCATGCCTGCTCGGGAATGTTGTTCAGAAAGAAATTAGATACATTCTCCATATTCAAGCCTCATCTTTTCTCCATCTTAATTCAGTCTGGAGAACCTGTAACCTTTTGGGGAAAAGATCTCCAGCATTGTTATTTAACTCTGAACCATAAGCCATCACGGAGTTTAGACAGCTGGGCTGATATCAGAGAACGGCCTTACCACACCTCACCCATCACCACTATCAGCCATGACAACAGATGCAGGCAAGGTGACATCATTCCCACAAAACTGGTATAATCAATAAAAAATGGGAGGCCTCAGATCATTTTAGAGCACGGCGCTCCTCTAATTAGTGCACACTGACCTGTGCCTCCTGGCCTGGCTTCATACAACCCCACTAGTTAGCAACGGGACAGTATGACCTCATGTTGCCACAAGGAAACCCCCGCCTGTGGCCAGTCCTAATCAGCTCCTCGGCCCAGCCATGGATCCACTATGACCACATTTAGTCACCACCAGCCCCCTACCGCTGACCCGCACAAACCACTACCCTAACTCTGTAGCCCGGCTCGGCCAATCAACGGCGCCGCCAACACCAGCCGAACCAATTAAAGTGTCTAATGAGCGTCTTGTATAACACTAACACGCCCATTAAAGAGCGTTTAAAGAGAGCGCCGGGGTATCGGGTGGAGGGCTGCGGGTTATGGTGTCATGGCTTATTAGTATTCAAGCGGCGTTTGGTTTCCATTACGGCTAACGCTCACAAGTGCCTCAGGTGTCGTGATGGAACCAACACTGGCGCTCTGATGATTCACGCATCCAAGACTTTATAAACAGCTTTCAAACCGATGTTAACAATCTCCCCCCATAAAGACGGCTTTCGATTTCATTTGTGAATACGGAGATATGTAGAAAAATAAATAAATAAGTGCATGTGAATGTGTTTGAGAAAACAGTGACTTGACAGTATTACGCAGGCACTCAGTTTAATACCCAGCCATAATATTGGTGGGGGAACGGGCCCAAGGCGCTACTCTCTTTTATTAGTCATTCACTGGGATTATGGACACATTGCTTCCATTACCTAAGAGAGAGGAGCAGGAGCCCTGTCCCCCTGGGGATAGTCAAATAACTCTCTCTCTCACACACACACACACACACACACACACACACATGCACACACACACACACACACACACATGCAAGCATACACACTCCCTCATCGTGATGAACACAGGCCCCTGAACCCTTTTTACTAGCAGGACAATGAAATCAATATTGCATGTAAATAAATGCAACCAAAAGTGATCCATGATAAAGTGTCTGAAAGACACTAGATCACAGAGACCTACTGAATATCCTCTCTATATCTGCGTCTGCTGCCCCTTCCTGTCTGTAGTCTGTCTCCACTCTCTGTGTGTGAGAGTTGATGTGCTGTCACATCTACAGCCATGCAATCCTAATCAAACTGAGCTTTTTTTTTACTGAAATAAAGGATGTGTATTTATCAATTCCATATGTTGTTTAGAGGAAATTGTGCACGTAGTAAAATGAAAATAGAAATTAATTGCAGGTGCAAAAATAAGTGAATGTCCTCTTGCGTTAGTTAAATCAAGTAGGTAAGTAGAGTCAGGCGGGTAAATAATTGGGTATGAAGTTAACCAGTCAAACGAGTTTGTGTGGCACTCATAAATACAGGTGAGAAACATGGTCAGTTGTTACCATGCAGGTGAAAGAAAAACACTATGCTGCATTGTAAGGACCTCAGACGACCTCAGGAAGTGAGTAGTGAGTGTGTATCAGAACGAGAACGGTTATAAAGTCATATCAAGGTTTGGGCTCCATCAGTCCACTGTGAAACAAATAATATACAAATAGAGAACATTTAACACAACAGTGACTCTGCCTGGAAGTGGATGTCCTTGTACAATATCATCATGAGCCACAAAAAATATTAGAACATTTGCTGTTAAAAGTTTTGTTAAATGAACAATGAAAGTATCATATTTATTATTTGGAATGTCTTCATTAAGATTTGAGGTTTAAATAAGGATTTTATTCTTCTGTGATATACAAAATAATGATCACTCCTTGTAGGGTTGGGTGGAGGTCACATATTGATACCCAGAGATCTGGTCAAATACATGTACTCTGTATCCACACGTGCACACGCACAAACATACAGGCACACACTCTGAGTGGTTTTGTCAGCAGTGATACATTGAGTCTGACGGATGGCTGCAGAGAGGAAGAGGATGGACAGATGAATTTGATTTGTCCCAATGCAGGCGAACTACAAGGTGGCAGGGAGCTACATCAGTGCATTACTATTACGGCTGTGAATGCATGTATCAAAGTAAATCAATTACCAATCGATAAGCTTCTTCAATTTGCATCAATCAGACTGCCTCCTCCCCTCTCTCTCTCTTTCTCTCTCTCTCTCTCTCTCTCTCTCTCTCTCTCTCTCTCTCTCTCTCTCTCTTGCTCTTTCTGTCTGACACAGACCAAGTAGGCTCTTCACCTTCATCTTTCCTCTCTCAGCCTGTCATCCCCTCTTCTCTCCACACAAGCTCTCGACTTTGATGTGACATTGCTTACAATAGAATGTAATGTGCTCTGGGGACATAGATGTCCATCAGCCTACCATGTTATTCTACACACAATCTACAAGTTCACATGAACATGTTTGTGTTGACCTACCGTGGCAGGATGCATAATTCAGTTTTGTGTGACTATGAGGAGGCTAAAAGCCAGACACTCACATTGTAGCCATTCAACTGATTGACTTACAATGAGTGCAACAGGAGAATAAACTCCCAGATCACCAAAATGACAAGAAACCAATAGTAAGGAGTGCAAAGGTCAGGGCCTTGGTGCTGTTACAACATTCCTGTGATGTAGAATGATCACAAAAGAGAGAAGTGTCAGGAAAAGAAATAAGAAAAAAAAGAGCTAAGGAGAGAGAAGAGATTTTTTGACATCAGATCTGATTTCTTAGGGAGGTGATATGAGGTACTTGTTGAAAACAGCCACACAACAGACTAAGTGCAATGTGACGTCTCTTCACTGTAGCATCACTGGTAGTATGTCCAAGACCAATAACTGTCCTGCAATTCTGCAACTTGGTCACTTCATCAATCAACAGTCATAATCTCTCCTCTCTCTCATGCTTGTGAGGCAGCTAACAAAGAGATATTATTTATTACAAAGTTTGCAAAATCCCTGCAGGTGGAAAAGAAATGTCTTGTTTTCTTCAAATGCTTTTGAAATCATGAGCTGAAATTCAATGATCAAGCGCTTGTCATTTAAGAGATTTAGGATGCATGAACCGGAAAACACGAACAGTGGAAAGTAGCTGCCTGTTGACATCAATTCTGAGAATTAATGTGTCCCAACAAATCTTCTTGTTTTATTTCCGCCATCATGCAGTGCCTCCATAATGTGCTTTTAGTCATTAGGGCTGATACTTAGTGATTGACACCCAGTTAAAGTGCACCTTCAGTGCATCGCTTATCACGACCCACTCAGATGCACCACACACACACACACACACGCATACGTGCACCCCCACACTCGCACACACATATTAATATTTACTCACTTAAACACACAAACACACACAGCCAAGCACCCACTCTCCTAAACCCCAATGTGGGCATAAATTTATTCAGCTGTGACTTCAAAGACAAATAGCCAATAAAAGTGCCAGGGGTGTTCACACACACGTTTCTGGCACAATCAAATCAATTTCCTCTAAGTAGCCATAAACATGTTCTCTTTTAAAAGGTGTGAGAGGGGTCCCATTATCCCTGGGCCCCTGGCCTTCTTCTCCACCCCAGAGGCCTCTCTGTGGGGGTCAGCACCAAGGCCTAATCTGTCTCAGCCCACTAGATCCATCTCTAACGCTCAGACACAGAGAGATCAGTGCTTCAGCCACGTCCAAGCCTTCTGATCACAGGCCCATGTCCATTAATCAGTAGCAGGCAGGCCTGTGACAAAGAGCTGGCCCGGCAGGGGGGTGAAGGTCCAGAGAGTTGGCCCTCTCCTGCTCCAGGGCTCAGGCTGCCCTCCAGGCTTGCAGAGGGTTACATGGGGGAGCAGACAAGAGACTCTGTTGTGATGGTGGCTGTTATTAATGGGACGATAGACTTTATAATTCTGTAAAACAGAAAGATAAATACCCTATCTCTGTTACTCTCCTTCTGTGTCTCTCCCTTCTTCAACTACCTCTGTATTTGCTCCATTGTAATGCAGTTACTGTAGTGACTTCGAGGGGGGTGCTAAGACTACAATTACCCTGGATGTCCTTCCCATGGTGAATGATTGTGATTGTAATTGGCCATAACCACTTTTTGCATATAAACCCCATGTAAAGCAGTCCACCCCCACTTTGTAACCTCCTTGTTCTCTCTTTCCTCCATCTTCACTGTCTGCTAAACCTTGGGCCCCCGGCTTACACTCATGGGAGTTGACACTCAGCTCCTACAAATCCAGTTAATATTCAATGGCTCATTAAAGATTGATTGGGAGCTGTAAAAGGGAAAATCACACACGTATAAGAACACCAAATCCTGCCTTTAGCTTGTAATTGTACTTTATGGAAGAGCTTTGGCCCTGCTGCTCCCCTGGTCCCAGTTAGTGAAGGTAAGGGATGTGTCGACCTGCAAGGCGGGGACTATGCCCTGGCCCAGGTCAACCCAGACCTATCCAAGCTATAAACACCAGGCCGGGGCAATCAGGTACAGGATTGCCCCCCTGAGAGAGCAGTTCATTTCTCCTGCTGAAATATTCAGCAGTCTGAGCATGCCCTAAGAGACTAGAAGTAGCAAATCTTAGACATAGCCCTGGTAGAAGGAACCCCTCCAGTCCAGATGAGTCCAGTTTTGTTGTTGATGAAACAAACTAGAGCTAGCATTACTGCAAATGTATATGTTGCCATAATTGTAAACATTGCCTGGTCCAATCTTAATTGGGGTTATCTGAATTATTCTTAAAAATCAATCAATAATAAAATTATTATTTACCTGTTTATAGGTTTATTATGTTCCAATAAAGTTTTATAAGACTGCTATAGGGATCCATGTAAAAAGGTCTCTGTCTGTCTCAGTCTTTGTGTCTATGTGTGTTTCTTTCACTCTCTGTTTCTTTCTTTCTCTCTCTCTCACTCTCACTCTCACTCCCTCTCTCTCTCTCTCTCATTCTCTCTGACCCTTGTCACCCTTCCAGTTTCCCAGGAGCCCCTGGCCTAGGCGACGGCACAAACACAATTTCCGTAATGTCATTTGCGGCATGGATGAAGGAGAGAAAGTCCCGGCTGTCAAAACCACCTCAACACTGAACTGGGAAACACAACCTGACACATGACAGATTCTTAGGTTTGTACAAATGGACAGCTCCCCAACTCCCCTCCTCAGACCCTTACCCCCAACCCCCAACTCCCTCACCACCTCCCTCCGCCACCCGTACCCACTACACCTTATTCCTCTTTCCCCTGCTCTTTTCAAGGCATCCTCTCCCCTCTTAGTCCCCCACTCAACCTCTCTCAAACGGTCTCACACGCACACGCTTTCCCCCCAGTGTCACCCCTTCACTCTCCCCTGTCTCTCTCTCCACTGTCAAATGGGCAGAAATTACTGCATTATTAAGTGTGTGTGGAGGCCCAAGTCATCTCATCAAGTCTAATCAAGTCATGCTGTCACATGACTCCACTTCTTATGGACATGATGTACAAATATGAAGTCGTGAGTAACCTCTCCTCTGCTTGTTTTACATTCTTCTTCAATGTATTCTATCAAACAAATCAATCGTCTGTCAATCTGCAATGTGACATAGTTACATGTTGTATTACATATTGTATAAAGCTGCACATTAACAGAGATTTATTTTAGATGTTTTCTGTATTTGCCATTATCCTTTACAGCGTATCCCCTTACTTCAGTTGATGCTGCTACCTCTGCCTGTTTGCTGGCATTGTAAAGAAAGGCAGGACCCTCTCAATCATCAGGCCAATCAATGGAGATGATTGGACCACTGAACAGGAACACATTGGGTTAACACCTCCAACCTGCGCTGCACCTGATGTGACCCACAGCCACCCAGAGTGTGCTCACATCCCATTTGTCATGGCAGTTTTCCTGGAACAGGGGGATAAGATTGAGTGGGCAACCATGGAAATATGATTTCCAATACACATTGTTAACTCGCCGGGGGAAGGCTTTTGCCAAATTCCATCAAAGTGTGCAACTGTGTATTAAATGACTATCAGAAGGCCAGCCATCATTTTTCATGCCATAACCATGGTGTGCCCCCGGGCCAACCACTTTACAATCACAAAGAAGGCCATTGCTATTGATCCGCTGTGCAAATGTGTTGACACTGGTTATTGATGGTGGCACAGACAAACAACAGGCAACACGGCTGGGAGTTTTGAGTATGAAGTCGTGGTGAGTATATGAAAGGGCTGTAAGACACGTGCTAGGGGCTACTGGGTTAATATAGCCACATGCTCTATGTACAGATGGAGACGAGGCCTAGGAGTCATTTTCTTCCCACGCTACGACCAAACGTTTTGCCTCTTTGCCGTAGCGATCCATATGGAAGCAGGTGGGCGTGGGGCTGTGAGTGGGTGAGAGGGAGTCTCAGTGGGCGTTGGGTCATGGATCTGGGGTTGACGAAACACCAGAATCTCCCACAGTAGATAATGGCTGCTGAATGTGGTCCTCAGTGTGTAGGAAGAGAGCTGGTTAAACTTTAACCAGCCCCATCCTGTTCTCCACACCCTCCATCAGCCAGCCAGAGCCAGGCCCAGCCCTGCAGCCTCCACCCCCACTGACCCCCACCCTGTTAGGGACAGAAGTGATGGATCGCCCCTGTCATTGTGCCCTGTGAGGGGACCGCGGCTAAGAGGGACCCGGGCTCCTTGTTAATCTGACCCTCTGAGCCAGAGTGGACAACGCAACACATTATGACAACCCCCCTCCCAAAAACAAAAAGAGAACACATGGCATGTAACTAAACTCACCCGCCTACATATAAGACCTGGCACTCTCCCCTATTCCTTTTTATTCAGTCTATCTTCACCCCCAACCCTCATAAACCATTATAGGAATGCCTTAGAAGCTCGGTCTGTTGGGTGAGGAGTATAAAAAGAACAGAGAAAGTTGGAGAGAAAGAGAAAAATGAAAGGCGGAGGAGAGAGACGGCGAGCAGCTGTGTGGAGTGACAGGACGCGGCGCAGATGAGTAATGGCGCTGGACGAACTCGTGATATTGACGAGCGATCAGTCATACGCTGATGTTGTCTCTGCTCCACCACGTGTTCACTTGCATAGGGTCTTGTAATATTACCACTGTTTTTCTTTCTTGATTATGAGGAAGTGATACATCAACCTGATAGGGGACATAAAGATGATTCCCATACAAATATCTCATACAAACAGTTATGAAGTGATGTAAAATAAAGGTATATAAGTCTTATAATGGAGTACTGTGGTTCCTATACACATTCAACATAACATATCATTTCTTTATTGTGTTTATGATAATAAATAATATTTACAGGATCTGATGTAACTTTCCCTCAAGAAGAGATCCTGTGAATTAGTAAGTATAGTTTATTTGAATTCCTCTTTGATGTCTTTATCAAATTAATAAAACAACAATGCTGCATATGAACCTCTAATACAATTTCTTTCTCCATGTGACTAAAACGGGTTCTCACTACTTTAGCAACATAAAGTATTGATGACTTCTTCCCCCATTCTACAGGAGTAATTGTATATTAACACATGACTTTCATAGCTGAAGAATGAAATGCTTGCCATCTGAATTAAAGTCAGTTCACAGATTATGACAAAAGAGAAAAAAATCATGCTCATTTGTAACGGCCCTCCCCTTCATTATTGCATGTTTCCCTTGGGGTGTGTTGGCAAAGTTAATTTTACTGGTTGGTTAAGGGAACAGGATGTCAAGCCCTCACACGGAAATGTAATGATGCGAAGGACATGGGTCAAATTTACCATTTGTAGGGGAAAAATCTTGACTTTTCCCATCTGTGACAGTGGGGTCAGCTCCAACCATCTGGGTCTGGACTGGAGACATGGGTTGTCAGTGGGCAACAGAGAGGGGCCCCATATTGCCTGGGCCCAAGGGCTTGATCATGGATGGACATGTGTGTGCATGCGCATGTGTGTGTGGGTGGAGGGATTGACACACACGCGCTGCACCTCTTTCTCAGCTGACTCTGAGAATATGTTTGCGTGGGACAAGTCCACCAAGACCCATCCATCAACCGGGTCCAAATACGCCCTGCGCCACTGTTGACACGAGGTTAACAACTTGACACTGACAGAGGTGGGCGCGGCCCGGGGCGGAATGGTTACTGAGACAGAGAGAGAGATGGATTGGAGTGTGATCGACATTCAATTTGAATTATTGCAAATATTTCCATTTAGCTGAAAATTGAGTACATGATCAAGTCTACATGTTACAATTGAGAGTGACTTTCTTGTGTGTTGTGCGTGGACACGGTTTGAGAGCAAAATCACACACAAATTGTATCCATTTCCAGTGACTGTTCAGCATTTAATGAGGCAGAACTGACAACAAACACTGGTGTATTTTATCATGACATTGTCCTTGAGTATTACTCTGGGACTAAATAGACAAGCTGGTCCACTAGCCAGAGATGAGTTCAGTTGAAATCTTTCATGGAAACATTAAACTTCCTTCCTCCCTGTAATCACTGTGCATTATCACACATTAAACATACACTAATGTACTACTGATCAATTTTGTGGTAAGGCAACAACCAGAAAGTGATTAAAAACGTTCAGGGCACATTGATTATAACCTACTTTGTAGGCTATGTGGGCAACAGAAATTGCACATAAAGTTGTAAATCAGAGTAAATGAACAGGTCAGGATGTCAGGAAGCTTCCCAGCCAATAGAAATAGAGAAGGTAAATAAATCTGTGAGTGGCTGTGGCAGGGATGCAGGTAGAGGAAAGCGCAAGGGAAATGTAGCATAATCTCAGCCTCAGCCATGTTATCAGCTGGGCTTTTTAACACAGGGGCCAATTTAATTGCACTTAAAGCAGAATGGCAGAACATCAATCTTGATGAGTGGATCTGCATCACAGTTCTCCCAGGCCAATCTATCACCATCCATGCCTTTGGGTAGCGTCCCCCTAACACACACTCACATGCCCATACTCCCTCCTCATCCCATCTGCACTTTCCCATCATGTGCTGTTTTAAAAAATGTTTCATATGCATTGTTTAAATGTTATGCTGGGGCACATTTGGGAAAAGACAATAATATAAAAGCAGGAACCGTGTTTCTCTAATCTTCTTCTATGCGTTGAGGCCCTGCTGGTGATGCCACCATTCACACTTTCACACTTGCCCTTGTAATGCCACAGCGGCATGTGAAATCCTGTCCAGAAATGGCTCTGCTTTCGAAAATGTCAATGTTTACCCCTCTCTGAGAATCAACAGAACGTGCAGTGTCTCCTCAGTCTAACATGCAGTCTACTGCTGGACAGCACACAGTACGACTGTGCAGTGGGTGGATTCAGTGAGTCACTGCTTCAGTGCAGAGTGTGTCTACTAGTATCTGCTAGTAAGACTTGGCCAAGTTATCTGATTCAGATTTCAGAATATTTATCTGGAATCTGCTACTGAAAGATGTCAAAGTCTTCACAATATCCCATTTGTTGATGAAGTAAATGTAGGGGAAGTAGACGCAGGCATTAGGGCTTAAGCCAATAGTTCTGTGGTTAGAGAACGGTAACTACCTCCTGTGCCATAAGCATCTTGAACTCTTAGTGGCTATGGAACACTTAAATACAGAGAGTACTGGCTTCATCAAGGCCATAAAGTATAAAGAGGGCTTATCTAGCGTTGAAAGCTAGGGACAGAGCCTATGGAGGAGTAATGATCCCTTAATGTGGTGGCCTCACTCTCTCTCAACCTCTCACTCTTTCTGTCTTCCCCCTCCTCCCACTCCTGACTGCTACATTAGCAGGGATAATAAATGAGACTCTGGCATCACAAGCATAAACTTTTCATGACCCACCTAACCATCCTTATCAAATGTGGATGTGATTACCCCGCCAGGTGACAGATGGAGAGATGGATAGACAGAAATGAAGGAAGAGATGGGGATGCAGATGCATATCTGGGCATCGACTTGATGGACACTTGGACAGAACTAGAGGACTAGACATGAAAATTATTTAACATTATGTACATGAAGGAATGATGAGTAGAGGAAAAGTGGGAAGGGGAAGTGTGAAAATAAAGGATGAGGAATGAAAAATGAGAGTAGAATGAGGGAGGTGAGGAGTGGGAGGATGGGAGTGTTTTGAGTGCTGCTCCGGTAAGCTGCGGTGAATGGGCTGGTAAGATGGAGTGGACAGGCTGTATGGACCTAGCTGAAAGGCTCCTTTATCCTCTACATGATAACTTTGATCCCCCCTGTTTCTACACACCAGTCAGCAATATTGTTAAGCAGCAGTGGGTTAATACTTTAACCAACTCCTGGTATGTAGACGAAGGGAGGAGTTGCTTCCAGCCCCCGTCTCTCCATCCCTCTTTATACTGTTTGTATTATTATGTTTTAGTTATTGTATGTCATCACATACTGTATCATGACATCACCAGGGATGCAGTGGAAACATTTTGCACACTATTTGGCCACTTCAATGCCATCTCAAAGTTTGAGTAGCGAAGAATAATTTTGCACTAGCCTGGACAGAAAAATATCTGAGACAGGCTAGGGGGCTTAGGAACATTTCTATACATTACCACAACACAATATTATAGTCTTAAATATAATTGGCTTGAACTTGGTTTGGTTTTCATCCAGGTTGTTCTTGTTCCTCACTGTGTTATTTTCTTTACCTTGCTGCCAAAAGGCACACCTTCCCTACGACTTGTATTGCAGTGCAGGATTTTCCAAGTGCAAAACTGATGGTAACTACTGTGCCATGTTAGCTGTGTGACTGATAGTGTAGATGCGTGCTAAACATGTGTGACATGTAGCTTTTGTTCTGCCTCATTAACGAATGAGCCGAGTATGAAGAGATCAGATTAAAGGTAATTAAAATGACAAAAACACACCATCATTCCTAATGCAGCTATAATGACGGCCTAAATGTAGCTGAATGCCAGCCCCCTCCACCTCCTTCTCTCCCTGTTCCTCCCTCCTCTCATCCCTCTCTCCAGCTCAGCTGTACTACAGAATCATTAACCTGGCTCTGTGAGAAGGATGTGCTGATGGAACACTCTGCTATTGTGCTTCCTGTCATCTTCAGGAAATCAGGGCTTCCCCCTGCTGTCGAAGTAAAGCGCCACTAGGTGATGAGCGATGCCAACCTTTCTCTTCATTCATCTTTCGTTTTTGTTCTTCTTTTCCTCTGTTTATCTTCTCTTTACGTCTAAGTCGCTCTTCAACAACTAAACAAAAATGTGTTTTTTAAAATATCCATTATTGCATAATGCAAGATACAGCAGAGCAACTGAGACACATTCAAGTACCTAAAAATAATTATGGAAAACAGATTTTGCTCTTTTACTCTATATATTGGTCATGAGAAAATCCCTCAAATCTCAACGGTGAAGTCATTTCCAGCACTAAATAAGATGCATGGCTAAAAGACATCATATGTAGCATTTATGTGTAGATATACGTATGTGTGTGTGTGTGTGTGTGTGCATGTGTGTTCTCCTGTAAGTGATGGAGTGGGTATCCTCTGTCATGAGCAGCATAGAGTTGACGCTTCCTTTACATGGCAGCTGCAAGGCTCCAGTGATGTATCAGAGTCAGCAGAAGCATTGATCAGAACCAGGGTTAATCATTGCTCCGGGAACCCAGAGGAGAGAGGCTGCCTGGGGAGAAGTAAGCTAGGCAAGTGGGCGGCTTCACCACAGGAGGCCTGGAGCGTTACACTAGAGGAATGCTGGCAGGAAGACCTCACCACTTGTCTGTTGGTCTGTCTGTCTAACTATGAGCTGTTACCAATAATGATCATAATTTCTGTACAGGTTTCTATGTGTGCACTTGTGTTTTAGTGTGTGTGTGTGTGTGTGTATGGGGTGAGGGTTGATGCAACCGGCAATGTTATCCCCCCAAATGGACGGACTTCTGAAATGTGTGCAATGCGAAGCCGGATCTGTGCTGTGTCTACTCAGCAGTACCCATTCACTCCCCTGAGCTAGGGAGTTAATAATTCAAAAGAGAACAGGGGAAAGAGGCCATGTGCCTGAGTGACAACACACACAGAGAGAGAGAGGCAGAGATAGACACCAGTAAAAGTAAGAAAAAGTGTGTGAGTGACTGTGAGATATAGGGAGGAGACCAATGGAGAGATCATGAGAAGAAACAAACATTTGTTTCACTTAGTTGAAACATGATTGTCACGTGAAGTCGTGTATCATTCCTCACACCAAGACTGACCAATGGTTCCCTGTATGATTTCCAGAAAGAGCCAGACCACTTGGACTCTTTACCCGATTGCACTAGCACCGGCCTTTTCCTCCCTTCAGCTTATCCCCTCTTCTTGTCCCCTGTCCTCACCCCATCCTCTTCTCCTCTCACTAGCCGTCCCTTTGGGATGACTCTTCCCTGTGACCTGCCGTCACCACCATCACTGTTGCCAACATCAAAGTCCAGGATGCTCGCTCCAAGAAATGCACATGAGAATATGAAGGAAGCACACATAAATGTACATATAAGTGCCTGCACACACACACACACACACACACACACACACACACACACACACACACACATGCGCACACCCACACACACACACATGCACAGATACTTGAAGGAATGTCAGAAATGCTAGCAGGAAGGATAAGGGGCAATGGGAATACAAAGAGGTCCATCTCTTCAGAGGGGAGGAAAAACAGGGCAATAAAACCGTCATGTCAAACCAAGAATTTGCTGATGGCACACATACATATATACAAGTTCAAAGAGACAAAAGAGAATCTGTCAAGCAGATAGAGCCATCACTCCCTCTTTTCATCCCTGGTTTTGTCCAGAGGCATCCCCCTTTCACCTCTCCTCTGCCCCTCCGACACTTGCCAGGCAAGGGAGTTGTTAATGTTTAGCTGGGCAGTGATGGCAGCACTGACAGGACTCGTCTGTCTAAGAAGACAGGATGAGAGAGAGAGACAGCGCATCAAAAGATGCCACTTAGAGGTAAGGAGAGAGAGGGGTGGTGGAATGAGAAAAAAAAAGGAAAACGGGAGGATGGAAGGACAGAAAAGGGACCCATCTTTCTTTACAAAGTGAAAGGTTACATCACCAAGGTGGGCTGTGAAATGATGCTATTGTCATCTCCCCTCTTTCCATCCGCCCCTCCCTCCCTATCCACC